>JAWNGG020000421.1:0-104164 GCA_036937485.2 Tetragonisca angustula
GGACATTCTTTTTTTTCTTTTTCATTTAATATTCCCTGTCTGCGCACGATGTATCATTCCTGCAACGCGAAATCCCTTCATTTTCCACGCAGTCGTCCACCGTAATTTTTTAACTAGTCGGGAATTACACGCCGCGAGATTATTGGATTACCTTCTCCCCGCGACTGTGACAAAGTAAAACGTATTTTTTTTCCGCTTTTGATTCGCGAAAGGAAGGTGGCATTACTCGCGACTGCAGGTCAAGTCGGACGATTGGTTCGAGCTTTTCGAGAATTATCTGTCATCCTCTCGCTCGTGCTCCGAAGAAAATATTCACGACAGAAATTTTCATATACTTCTACGCGTATTGTATTTTTTACATTATGCTCAAAAATGTGTTCGTTTCAAGCTTGGAGAAATAAAATGACACTCTGTACAATTAAAGTGTTAATGCAATGACAATTATATTGTAAAGTGTAAGAATTAGTTTGAAAATTACATTGAGATTATTGGATTACATTCTTCCCGCGACCATAACGAAGTGAACGTTGTTTCACTCTCGACAGGTATTGTTCACTTTGTGAGAGGAAGATATTGGCTCGAGTTTTCGAGAATTGTTTTGTTAATATTGAAAAAAAGTTGGCAACTTTCAAGTAAATTGTAAATTTATACGTTTGAAGGTCTAAAGAAACGGAACGACACTTTACAGAATAAAGAACGAACAGTACATTATGTTACATTGTAAAATACACGAACAATTGAAAAAACTTCGTTATCTACGATAGGTAACAAATTATGAACGATGTATAAAACCGTTTCGGAGACTTTGAAGCGGCTATGCACATACATACATACGTATTTTATATACATAATAGACTGTAACCTGTCCGACTTTTACTGTCCCGATCCACTTGACAGAAACTTTCTTTATCGGTCGATGCGTGTCCACTTTCAACATTATCGACGGTACGACTCGAGGCGTAAAGAATTTTAATACACGTGTGTATGCACTCCCCCCCTCGACGTTATTTGTCCCAACGTTATCGTTCCGCGCTTGGCAATCGATACGACGTATCCACGCGGCACATCCGTAGGGAAAGATTCGATTTAACTTCGTGTCACTACACAAGCCGGTGCTCTGCTCTATCGGCGTTGCATCGTGGTTGTTTCAATGGGTTACAAGTGGGTCCGTCGGAACGGAAGCGAGCGAACAATATTACACCGTCGAATCGAATCGAATCGAATCGAGCCGAGGGTGCCGGGCGAAAAAGAGAGAGAGAGAGAGAGGAGGGGGGGGAGAGAAAGGAATTATAGGAAAGGGGAATATTCAGCGCGGGACGATTCGAAGTGTAGAGGTAAACCGTGTAGAATGTAAACGTGTTTTATGAAAAAAAAAAAAGAAAAAAAATAAAATGCACTCAAGAAAAAACACAAGGAAATGGGGAAATTTCGACGAGGGGATGAAGAGACGGAGAATTGAATGCGAGGAGAAAAAGAATCTGGGCTTTGGAAGAAGAAACGAACGAAAGGAACGTTAACCTCTTGCGCTGGTAACTGGTTCGCGGACCATAACGAGTGACCAAACTCGTATACAACACTAGTCGTCTTCGTTTCTGAACTCATCGGTATACCACTGTATGGCAGCAATAAATTTATTATATAAGAATTATATTTATTATTTAAGAAGCAATAAATTTACTATTCTATTTATTTGTTTTGCCTGGGTTGTACGTCAGTGTACTTAAAACTGAGAGAATATTGCAATTTTGGGCCAAAGGTTAAAAGCGAAAATTAGACGAAAACAAAAATTAATGCAAAATGATGGAGCAAAACGGATTGAAAAAGAGTCGAATACGCTCGAGTGAAAAAGAGAAACGCGAATAGGGGAAAAAAACAACGTCAAATAAAGAAGAGAAACGCGAAAAGAAAAGAGAAATTGTGGACATCGAGATGAGAAAGGCACGAGAAAATAACGGGAAGGAACGCGACTTGAAACGAGATTACAGAGAGGATCACAGGAGTATAGAACTATGAAAACGTGAAAAATCTTTGTCGTTTAATCTCTTGCGCTGGAATGACGTGCCAATCACGTCGAGAACTTTTTGTTCCAAAATTACAAGTCCCAAATATTTTCTCAGTTCTAAGTACATTTAAGTATAACCCAGACAAAACAAATAATAAATCTGTTGAACTACTTCTTAGTAATTTCTATCCAATGATATTATATCGACGATTTCAAAAAAAAAGCGACGAATTATATTTTATACAGTTTTGGTCACTCGTTATGGTCCGCAGTCAGTTGCCACGCACGTCGAGAATTTTCTGTCCCAAAATTGCAATAGTTTCTCAGTTTCAAGTGAAACAAAATAGGCGAAACGAATAATGAATTTATTGCTTCTCAATAATTTTTATTCAGTGGTATCATATTGACGAGTTGAAAAAGAAAGCGTCGAATTATATGTGTACGGTTTTGGTCGCTCGTTACGGTCCGCAGTCAGTTGCCACGCACGTCGAGAATTTTCTGTCCCAAAATTGCAATAGTTTCTCAGTTTCAAGTGAAACAAAATAGGCGAAACGAATAATGAATTTATTACTTCTCAATAATTTTTATCCAGTGGTATCATATTGACGAGTTGAAAAAGAAAGCGTCGAATTATATGTGTACGGTTTTGGTCGCTCGTTACGGTCCGCAGTCAGTTGCCACGCACGTCGAGAATTTTCTGTCCCAAAATTGCAATAGTTTCTCAGTTTCAAGTGAAACAAAATAGGCGAAACGAACAATGAATTTATTACTTCTCAATAATTTTTATCTAGTGGTATATTGACGAGTTGAAAAAGAAAGCGTCGAATTATATTTTATACAGTTTTGGTCACTCGTTATGGTCCGCAGTCAGTTGCCACGCACGTCGAGAATTTTCTGTCCCAAAATTGCAATAGTTTCTCAGTTTCAAGTGAAACAAAATAGGCGAAACGAATAATGAATTTATTGCTTCTCAATAATTTTTATTCAGTGGTATCATATTGACGAGTTGAAAAAGAAAGCGTCGAATTATATGTGTACGGTTTTGGTCGCTCGTTACGGTCCGCAGTCAGTTGCAAGCGCAAGTGATTAAAATCACGGAGGATAGGTGACGTTCTTGAAAGAAGATTTCATAAAATGTGAAAAGAAAATAGAGAGAGAGAGAGAGAGAGAGAGCCGAAAATATAAAGACAAGGGGGAGGAGGGGCATTGAAAGCTTGTAAAGAGCAGGAATTGAAAGGGGGATAGAATTGCGAGAGGATCTAATTAGAAGGAGAGAGGCGAAGATAAGGAAAAGGAAGGGAAAACACGTGTAGAAAAGAAAAAACGAACAGTGGAAAGAGAGAGGATCGCAAGAATCGGCTGCACTTTGTTTCTCGTCGAACGTGCTTCAACGTACTCCTATGGGCATCGTAAATGTATCTCGACTGATAAATTACTGATCGGTTCGCCTACTTTTTCCATTTTCTATCTGCTGCACGTGGCGTGGCGTGTGCATCTTCCGTTCCCTTCTCCCCCCCCTGGGTGGCGAAGTTTCGCGAGAAAGTTGCCCCCTTTTAAATCGCGATGGAAGTCGTAACTGTGTGAAAGCAATGGGATTCGAATTTTCGCCGTTGCATACCGCGATGCCTCGAATGTAGGTTACGCCTACGTTATATACCGATCTACTATTATTAGAAATCGAATTTCCACCGACACTCTGAAAAACGTCACGTGTGCACAGCCCTCGTGGAATGTTTCGGCTATTTTGGCTTCTGGAAAATGCACGGTTCACCGTTTGCGAGCCAATATCGAGAATCGGCATTTGATTTGATTTTATTGGAATGGCCGAACGACGATAGTGAGAATTTTATTAACGACAGAGCGACCAAGCGACAGAGTTTTGTACGGGGAGAAATTATTTTTAGGAATCTCGTTCGCCAATTGTTAATGAACATTCGTCTGGCGGAGCGAGATACGAAGGGTGATTAAAAAATGTAAAATTTACCGGATGTCCACGCGTGCTGAACATCGTACGTTTCGTCGTTTCAATTATTAATTCTCGCGGCATTATGAGAGGATCTATAATGCAACGCATTGAATAACGTAAAGGAATGTATAATGCAGATCCAACGTGAGTCAAACGCGATTCGTGTTCGTTTGATTCTGATATCCGTCTGGACAACGTTGTACTCCGAATGTTTCGTTCGCAATTGTAGTTTGTTCACAGTTCGTTTTTCTTCGGTGAAAATGTAGAGGAAAATTTTCTAAATTTTAAACGCTCTGAATTTAATTTAAATGGCGAGGCTGATCTGTTCATAGGTGATTCAGTTTCTCTGTGTGTCAAAGACTGTTCCGATTTTAGATTACTTTCGCTGTTTTTCTGAGTTTGAAATTTATTGCAAATTTATATACAAAACAAATCATAATTTTTAGAGATGCATATATGATTCCATAAGGATTTCCTGAGTTTTCAGTAGCAAATTGACACGTCATAAACTCGCGTGTAAAGTCGGAAGTTTTTCTAAAAATTTGTGGCTCGTGTCCCTCCACGACGTCTTCAGTCTCGTTTAATTTTTGGAAAAAACTATCCTGACATCTCGTTGGGAGATTTCCTTCCACGAGATAAACATTCTTGCCCTTCAACCAGAGGATGGGGCACAAATCGAGAGATTTCGGAGAATTTCAACCGAATTTCGAACGAAATTCGAACGACCAATAAATTCAAATCGAACTTTGGACTTTATTTGTTCTTTTGGATTTCATTTGAACTTTGTTATACCATGACAAATAAATTATTAATTGTTAATTCATTCGAGAAGCCATTGGCAAGTCTGAACGCTACGACAGAGTCCTGCGATGTCATTTTTGTTCGTTTACTTTCATAAATTAGATGAAAATTTTATTAAAAGATCCTGAGATGCTTTTACCAAAGGAACGAATGAATTTTTCAGCTTAGTATTATTCAAACTGCTCAAACTTATTCCACTTAGACGTTTTCATCGTAATTGGATATTCTGGTTCCATGATCTTCTATTTTCGTATCTGCTCGAAGCAACGAAAACATTTTATTCGCACACTTCCGACCTAGATTTTCACCTGGATTGTACCATCCATTCATTATTTATAGTGCATCTTTATTTAACTTTTGATCTCGTCATTTTCTACTCCTATCTTCTCAAAATAACACTTCTTGCAAATCACTTTTGATTTTCTCACTTTCGTATTTCTATCGAGATTAACCTCTGGATTAAGAAATTGTTCTACTCGATTCACCACACCGACGAAACATTCTTCGTCGATAATTGATAAGCATTGGTTGTAACATACCACAGTATTACGACCATAATCGTGAATTAATAAACAGCAGTCACAACTGTGTTTCCGTTTATCGATCAAATCAAACCTATTTTATTCGACGTACAATTTCTATCTTTTATCCTCTTCAAAATCAATTTCCAGCTTCTATACTTGTCTTCACCAACGTTAATTTTCACACGGAAATCAGTGTATCAAATGATCGACAAAAGATCGCGTTAATGACTGCTTCCATCGTGACGCGCGTATTAATGAACAGCAATTATAACCATGTCTCCATTCATCGATTGAATTGAATTTACTTTATTCATCATACAATTTCCATTCTAATCTCCTCGAAGATTAATTTTCCAATTTTCAAAGTCAAACTGTCTTATCTTCTTGAAAATTGATCTTCGATGGAAATCGCGTGACAAGTAAAACAGATTTAATTGAATTAATTGTCTCGAAATCGAACGTGGTTCGCCAAACGATCGACAACTATGACGCGTTAGGCCAACCGACAGCAAAATCGTGACACGCGAATTGACAAACTCACGTCGCGTCTTTGTTCATTAATTAAATTAAATTTATTTGATTTGTCATACAATTTCCATCCTTATCTCCTCGAAGATTAATTTTCCAATTTTCAAAGTCAAACTGTCTTATCTTCTTGAGAATTGATCTTCGATGGAAATCGCGTGACAAGTAAAACAGATTTAATTGAATTAATTGTCTCGAAATCGAACGTGGTTCGCCAAACGATCGACAACTATGACGCGTTAGGCCAACCGGCAGCAAAATCGTGACACGTGAATTAATAAACAGCAATCACACGGTGTCTCTGTTCACAAAGAGAGAGAGAGAGAGAGAGACAGGCTAAACGATTTACAACCTAATCCGTTCCCCCTTGGGTGAAAAGTGTCGCGCTTTTAAATTGTGTTTCCGCATCGGCAGCCGTGTTTCAATGAATAATTATCAAGGAACGAAACGAACGGAAGTGGAAACGCGATTGGAGGAGCGGCGCGAGCGGCCTCACGGCGTGTACCAAGCGGATTCGCGTACCGTGGGAACGATTCTGCTCTGGATGAGCCGTGCCTTCGCCGACTCCCGGCACCCGTGGAATGTTCACCGGCAACTTCTTCCTTCCTCGCCCTCTCCTCTCTCTTCTCTCTCTCTCTCTCTCTTCCACGCGTTTTCTCCCTTTATCACACTGTGGGGTTCCAACTGATAAACGTCGCGAAAACGTCGTACTCGTGTCGTTCAGTATTCTCTTCCTCCCTCTTTATTGCCACGTTTTCGCGTCACACTTTCCCCACCTCCTCTTTCTCTTTTATTATTTCCGCCCCCCCCCAGCTCTCGTTCGTTCTTTCTTCTCGACGTTTTTCACTTGGTCGTCTCGTTACCTCGATAAGGGGAGACAGGAGAGCGAGGCACACTCGAGGGTACTTTTTAGTTTCGTGCGATTTGGAATTTACACGGCTAGAAAATGTGCGCAGTTTCCTGGGAATTTATTTCCCAGAGGTAACGACAGAAATTTTGAAAAGTAACAACAACACTAATGGAATGCAGTAGCACGTTTGTTTTTTACAGTCATAATTATTCGTAACAGTGAAAAATGAGAATGAAGTCGAACTTGCAAACATTTCTAAGCGAGCAAGTTTGAATTTGTGCGAATGAAAAAGAAATGATCGATCGTTTCGAATCACAGTGACACCGAAATTTACTTTTGTTTTCTCAGATATCATTATTACTATTATTTTGTTGATCTACATGAGACAAATATATTCAATGTTAAAATATAATGTTATTAATACAATGATATAAATTAAATATACTATTAAAGTATAAGATAGAAAATTAAATATACTTTAATATTATATTATAAATACAATATTAAATATACAGTTAATCTACACGAAGCAAATATGTATTCCCACAATTTGTACTTATAATAATTTTTCCTTCCAATATCTTGCTCACTTTCACTGACTGACAATTCACTTTTGTTTCCTGAAATGTCATTATCATTATTATTATTATTGTTCGTTTTCTTCTTCAGTTAATCCTTGTGAAATAAATATTTGTATTTTTATAACTCCTTCCAATATTTTATTGACGAGATCCTGTTTACGCGATTGTTCATTCGCGTAAAACGAATCCACGTGGAACCGGATGTAGTTGTTGTTGCCCTCGGTGATTTGACGGAGTCGCGAAGCGTAAAGGCTCCGAGCGGATTCTGAATTACGTCGAAACGGTGTTGCATCGTTGGCGTGTTTATCGATTAATCCGACACGTCAATTTCCCATTAAATTATTAAAATCGGCGTGTTGCCGGTGGCCGAGTGATCGATTAATGGTCAATTTACTCCGCTGTGAGGGTTAACCAGTAATAATTGCTTCACGTCGCTTCGCTTTCGTCGATAGAAAGTTCTCCAATCTGTCTCCAAACAGATTTGTTTGAATTTCAATGAGAATTATCATCGTAACAAATGCCGTGATAATTATCGTTCCAATTGTCCCAATAATTTTTATTTCTTTTTAACAATATCGCGTGGATTTCCTTCTTCAGTTGGATTTTGTTCGAAAGATTTTAATTAAATTGAAATTCATTTCTTTTAGAAGAATAAGAACTCTTTTTTTGCTTAATTGTGTTATTATTTGGAACAGTATTCAATTCGAATTATAAGTAATTTATAAAATAGTAGATTGATATGATAATTTAATTTAATTTTGTGACGGTAAATTAATAAATTTTTGTATAAAATTTATAATTACAATTATAATTATAATATAATATAATATATATATTATAATTATTTATTTATGTATAATATAGATATAGTATATTTACAATTATAATTAGTAATATTTATAAAAATATTATTACTAAGAATGATTATTTTTAATTCATATTCATTTTCTTAGCAAAAATAAATAAAAATTATTTTCAATTCGTATTTATCATTTTGAAAAGAAATTAATGCCATCGCCACGGGCAGGGTCTCGATCAGAAAACTGGCAGCCGAGACAGCTAGAAATCGAGACACGTTGTCGAGTGTTCAGATAACCGGAAGTTAACACGCGGTTTTCGATAATCGAGATTCCGCCGCGTGTCTGCGTATATTTGCATGTTGCTTTACGTCACGCGCGTTGGCGGGGGGGGGGGGGGAGAAGGGAGGGGGAGGGAGAGCAATAAATATTTATTAGAATTTATCGTTGCCTGGGAACGTTGCGCGCGCCACCGAAAAATCGATGTGTTCCAAAGTGGAATCTCGGTCGACTTGCCCACCCCGCGCAGCAAGACTCCATTCCTTTCTTTTTCTTCTGTTTTTGTCATCTCTGCGTCTCTTTCGTTACATCGTGTCTTCGATGTTGCAATCACGAGAGAGAGAGAGAGAGAGAAAGAGAAAGAAAGAGAGAGAGAGAAAGAAAGAAAGAGACAGTCAATATAATAGTAGAGGAAGAGATAATAATAGCACAACAATAATAAGAATATAAAATAAAAATAAAATTTAAATATATATATATATATGTATGTTATATAATAATAATAACATAAATATATTTATATTCTTAATATATATATAATTTAATATATAATAATAAGAATATAAATATATTTATGTATAATTTATATAACATATAATAGTAAAAATATAAATATATACATATATAAATATATTTATGTATAATTTATATAATATATAATAATAAGAATATAAAATAAAAATAAAATTTAAAAAAAAAATATATTTGTATGTTATATAATAATAACAAATATATATATATATTTATATATAATTTATCAAATATATAATAATAAGAATATAAATATATTTATGTATAATTTATATAACATATAATAATAAGAATATAAATATATATATATAAATATATTTATGTATAATTTATATAATATATAATAATAAGAATATAAAATAAAAATAAAATTTAAAAAAAAATATGTGTATGTTATATGATAATAACATAAATATAAATATATATATATATTCATATATATAATTTATCAAATATATAATAATAAGAATATAAATATATTTATATATAATTTATATAGTATATAGTAATAAAAATATAAAATGATAATGATAAAAATAAAGTAAAACAATAGTAATAGTAATAGATAGTAATGAGGCAAGATAATGATAATAATAGTAGTAGAGAGAGATAATAATAATAATAATGATAAAGAAGTGACCGATTGGAAAATCGAGATGGGTCCGCGTTGCGGAAGCCACCGCGACTGAATTAATATTTATGAAGATCGGCTATCTACATATCGATCTCCTCGGGACATTCGGTTGCTGCTGCCTGCCCGTAGGGATTCCTCGATATATATATATATATATATATATATATATATATATATATATATTTACATCCATTACTTATTCGATGCGTCTCGCGATCTTTTCGAGAAATGGAGCTGTCTGAATTTTGTCATCGGTATAAATTACAGCTCTCTCTTTCTCCCTCTCTCTCTCTCTTGAAATATCCTCCCCCGGAAGTGTCAGCAACTTCGGACGGATGCGATTAGGATAACACGCACCGTATAACCTGCATATAAAATAAAGAGATTAGTTGTTGATCAATTTGAGTATAACGACAGCGTGTGCAAGTTGCAGGAAGAAAGTTTAAAAAAAAATCTCAGCTGAGCTTAGTTTTGTACTTGATGTGGCGTGTGCTGTCTATTGTATTAATGCGTGCTTCGGTAGTTTCGTTCTGATTCTTAGTGAAATGATAGTTTTCTAGTTTCCTGCATTTCTTACCACTCGGTTTGGGTAAGTGAAGTTGCAAGCCTCGATGAGTCGCTGGAACACAAAGTGGAAGCTTTGCTCTTTAATCGCTTGCGCGGACCATAACGAGCGACCGAAACCGTATACAATGATTCTTCTTCTTCTTCTCCTCCTTTCGAAGCCGTTGGCACGATATCACTGGATAGAAATCATCAAGAAGCAATAAACTTATTTGTTTTGCATGTTGTTATACATTTAAATGTACTTGCTGAGAAAATGTCGCAATTTGGGACAAAAACGTCCTCGACGTCGTACGAGCGCAAGAGGTTAAAACGAGATACAAAGCAGATCGTCAAAGTTAGAACGATTTACCTTACGTTGGCCAATTTTCTTGACCAGTTTCTCCACTGTTTCGCGAAATTTTGTAAAAATATTTGCCGAAATATCTGTATGGGAATGAAGACACGTGGTGGCGGTAGCTGTGTGAAAGCTGCACGGTGTTACGAGCTTCGTGGAAATTGAATGATGCCGTGGGGTGGAGAGGAATGGATAACGCGGCCGGTTGCGTCACATTCTCGTCGCGGCATTGAAAACGAGCAAAAGTACCGCGAGCCATTTAAGGCACACTTGTCTTCTCGTCGTCGGCAAGGCAGCTCTCTCGAAGGCTCTCTCGCGATCTTTCGATCGAGCGTCTCAAATTTTCCGATCCTTCAACGTTCGTTCCATCCCTCGAAAAATGGACGAAAAGTACTACGTAAACGAAGAACAGTTTTTTTTACGTTTCCTTTTCTGTTGCAATCGTGATAATCGAAAACTTGGAAAACGAAATACTTATGCTGAATCATATTGCCAGCGCGAGAGGAAGGAGAAGCTTCGCGAAAGTTGGAAAATTTCGGTCTGTACAATATTGTCAAATAGAAGCATTCCCAACAAACACCACTCTTGCCGAAAGAATCCTCAGTCCAACTGAACTAAATAACAACTACGCCCAACACAGCAAGATTTATACTGATGGGTCAAAAACGAACACTGGAGCTGGATACGTTATCACAGAAAAAGCAGAAAAAAAAAACATAAAATCTCCCTTTTTCGTCGTCCATCGTCACAGCCGAAACTTATGCCATGGAAGTCATTAAATATGCACGCTCAAACGACGAAGCCCAGATCGTCATATACACCGATTCCACGAGCGTTGCAAAATCCCTAACGAAATCATATGATCAAGAAAACCAACTAACATCCACCATCCAAGAACTAAATCACGACTAATCTAGCACAAACGCCACAGTCATTTGGATTCCAGCTCATCAAGGAATAGAAGGAAATGAAAAAGTCGACGCAGCAGCGAAAGAAGCGACAGTTCCCTCATTTACTAACAATCGCAACCATCTTTCAATCCCCTGCGACGGCCAAATAATCCATTGCAAAAAAAGTGGCAAAAAATGAATGGAACGATACATGGAAAACAACTGAAAGCATCCAACTGCACAAAAGTATCCAAGACTTTCACCAGCAAACACCAGACTTCAACAACAGGAAAGAAGGAGTAATTATCACACGCCTAAGAACCGGTCATACCAAGCTGACACACGAACACAAAATTAAAAATACTACACCACTCACCTGCACTCATTGCAGTAACCATCCACTAACAATAACCCACATACTGCACGAATGCCACACCGCAGAAATCCAAAGACAGAAATACGGAATCAACGTAAACCTGACTTCTTAAAAGACATACAGAGAGTATGAAAAATATCTCAAGAACATAAACTTACTACACACATGTCTAATGGCAACGTCGTCGCTAATGACCTCGCTGTCGATGCTATATTAAAGAAAAACAGAAGAAGAAGAAGACAATATTGTCAAGAGATTTTTTCCTTTTATAGAAAATAATACTCTGATGCTTCCAATTTTTATTTATATCATCGAATATATACATCTCTCTCTCTCTCTCTATATATATATATATTTTTCCATAATCGAGGAACTTTGTCGAAACTATTTATCGAGAGCTATTGCGATAGCTGGTACGTCTCTGCGAGACAGATTCACGGGATATTCGCATTCACAGCGAAGCTCACATTCGCCCACAGTTGCTAGATCCCATCGCGAACTATATCGCATTGTGCGTCACGTGCGTTGCTTCCTGCAATCACGGTGCACGTTTCTGCTGTTTAACATCCCGAGATGGGCACCGATCTTCCGTTTTGGGTCTGCGGCCGCCGGAAATCGCTGGTATCGGACCGTTGCCGACATTTAATACACACGTGTGTATCTCGCGGAGATATCGCGTTTCGCGATACGTTCGTGCGTGAATGATTGTCGGGGGCGGTTCTGTGGTGCACAAAAGGTGAAATTTGTCGGCTGGTGGATATTTGAAATGTAACACCTGTCATTCTTTCGACGTTCTCTTTCTCCGCGGATGGCAATTGCTCCTTCTCGGGTGCAGAGGCGAATAATTTTATCAGCGATCGTTCAATCGCTGCGGATGTACTTTGAGAAATGTACGAAATGAACGAACGACGAGATTTTACGATAAATTAGTTGATCTAATTTTGGACGGTGTGAATTAATATAGTAATCGGTGAAGAATGGCGAAACTAATAAATAAATATATATTAAATATATATGAATGTATATTAAATTAATGTTTAATAAATAAATGTACATTAAATATGTATAAATATAATATTATTGTAATAAATAAGTAAAGTGATGCATATTAAATAGCTACAAATATATATTAAATAAATATTTAATAAATATAAATATATATTAAACATATATAAATACAATATTATTGTAATAAACAAGTAAAGTGATATGTACAAAATGGTAATAAATATAATATTATTGTAATATATAAGTAAAGTGATACATATTAAATAGATATAAATATATATAAATACAATATTATTGTAATAAACGAGTAAAGTGATATATATTAAATAGATATAAATATAATATTATTATAATAAATGAGTAAAGTGATACATATTAAATAGCTACAAATATATATTAAATAAATATTTAATAAATATAAATATATATTAAATATATATAAATACAATATTATTGTAATAAACAAGTAAAGTGACATATATTAAATAGATATAATATTATTATAACGAATAAGTAAAGTGATACATATTAAATAGCTACAAATATATATTAAATATATATTTAATAGATATAAATATATATTAAATATATATAAATATAATATTATTGTAAAAAAACAAGAAAAGTGACATATATTAAATAGATATAATATTATTATAACGAATAAGTAAAGTGATACATATTAAATAGCTACAAATATATATTAAATATATATTTAATAAATATAAATATATATTAAATATATATAAATATAATATTATTGTAATAAACAAGTAAAGTGACATATATTAAATAGATATAAATATAATATTATTATAATAAATAAGTAAAGTGATACATATTAAATAGATATAAATATATATCAAGTAAATATTTAATAAATATAAATATATATAAAATATATGTCTAATAAATAAATATATATTAAACATATATAAATACAATATCATTGTAAAATAAATAAGTAAAATGGGTGGAATAGAATGAAGATGAACAGTAACAGTAAACTAATCTGAATAAAAGTAAAAATACAACAGTAAATAAAGTGAAACAAAGTAAAGCGACTTGCCCAACTGTTTCTTGCCGATCGAAAGCGAAACTCTCGCTGCGGGGTCGTATCACCACCCCCCACAAACGTAGCGATTCGCGTGGTCAGGATCTATCGGCACCCCGGTCAAAAGCGTCGGCCATCGCACCGGAAGCGGTGCAGACGTTATCTGCTCGCCTCCGAGGATACAACTTTAATACAATACATAGTTGAGGTTCCGGACACACGGACGGCGCGCGATGTGCTGCGAAAGCTCCTCGTTCGCTGAAGGAGGAGGTGCACTAAATTGCTTCTTAATTGCGCGCCAGTTGAGCTTGCCTCGCCGTTGTGTACAACGTGTTCCCTCTGTGTGTGTGTGTGTGTGTGTGTGTGTGTGCGCGCGCGTTCGCGCGTAAGTGAATAAAGGTGGAAAGAAAAGGCTCAAAGTGAGAGACAGAAAAAAAGGATGAAACTCGGCGTGGGGAGAGCGGACGAAAGTGAGAGAGGGAACGAACGCGTATGAAAATCTGTTGCATCCTTCGGCGGCGCGCGAGATGAAAGCATCGGCTGTGTACGAAGTATGATTGTGGTTATGCGATCGTGATTGGCCGCTTCTCAAAGGCGTGGGAGACAAAGCAATTACGACGTCAGGGCTGGGGATACCAGCGATGATAACGCGTTATCCTAGACACTCGATCTGTACGTTAGAGTTATTATTAATCGGTTAATACCGATGTTTCGGGGATCGGCGGCGTTAGAAGTTAAATTGTCGATGATTGGCTTATTATATAACGTTAGATAATAAAAGAATTAATTTTTTTTCAAATTGAAATATAATAATGAATGTTATTTTTCTAATGGTTGGTTAGATTTAATTATTGTAATATTATTATTAATTGCATATTAATTACTTTTTTTTTTTAAACTGTAGTCTAAGTAATAATATGAATAAATTATGTATAAATATTTTATCAGAATATATGTTTTTCAGACATATTACTGTCTTAAAAAGGGTATATATTTTTATAAATTGATTATAAATATATATATATATATATATATATATATATATATATACATGTGTGTGTGTGTGTGTGAATATATTCACGGCATGTGTGTGCAGGGTGAATCCACTTACACTTGCATAGTAATTGACATAAGTTTTACATTGTGTATCTAACGAATATTGTTTAATATTCATTGTAATATTTATAATATTTATATAATATTTATATAGTATTTATAATTTCATTATAATATTTATAATTTTTTCATTGTAATATTTATATAATATTTTAAATATTTTCATTATAATATTCATTGTAATATTTATAATATTTATAATTGCTTAATACAAAAGTTGTATGGTTAAGGGAGGCAAAATGTGGTCGGTGTGAGTTTTTCAGAAATTTCCAAGATCATCTTTAATTTTTTTTTCTTTTTTAAATTAGTTCACGCATCTTCTTCATCACAAATCAAAAGAACGTCAAATTTCAAGTAAAAAAAAGTGTTAGTATAAAGTGTTAGTATAAAGTATATTAAAGGTATGTTAAATGACAAGTTATACAGTGAAACAGCGAATTTTACAAGCGTGTAGTGCAATTAGCGCATAATCAATTACTTACTTTGATCATACACATATATTTTTTCTTTTTATTATAAATTAAAAGAATATTAAACTGCTCGACACACACACACACCTTTTGCCTCCCTTAAAACCCATACAACGTTTGTGTTGAACAATTTTTCATTAGACGCATAATTTTGAAAGTCTAATAAAAGCGTGCAAGTGTGCAGGTTACGTGAATCACCCTGTACAATAAATACGAGAACACAACTCGTGATCGTACTTCGTAAAGCAACAACGTAAATGAGTAATTGTAGGGCATGGTTAACGATCAAAATCACGATTTTTTTCTTTTCTTCAGTAAGTCTTTAATTCTCTGTCTCGTGTAATTTGACTTACGTGCTTATCAATGAACTCACCGATCCGCGCTTCCGGCGCGTCCCGAGCGACTTTCTCAACTCGCAGGGTGCAGTTTGTTCGAAATACTATCCAAAAGTCTGACCGCAATTTTTCGGTGATCGAATCGTCATTATCGAACAGCTTGTCGATTTAAACGATCGAAACTCATCCTCTGCAAAATCCTGGAAAAAAACAAATAAAAAAGTTTCATTGCTCGTCGTTTGCATGATAACGACTACCACTAATGGCCGTGTAATTAGCAGCTAATTCAATCGCTGGCAATTCAACGAACAAGCCGATAAAAAGGTACCGATCAACTGTCGTTAATGGAAGATGATAATCGTGCAATTGGAAAGAGACGTCCACGGTGTGATTCGTGTTTTATCATTGCCGTGAAATAAATTGAATTACGTGGATGTGGACAAATATGACACATTGATCTGTCCTATGTTTCGTTCATGGTACGCGTATTAAAAGGAGAGAGGGAAGCATTTAGTTTGCGACTGGCACACGGCGCCGACGTTCGCTCTTTTTCTTTCCCCTCCAGCTCATGCTAGCTCCACGATATAACCACGATATAAATATTCATGAATTTCGTGGCTCTGCTCCCCCTCTCGCAGTCATCTCTGTTTCACGTCCACGTCACTTCCCTCTCGCCCGTTAAACGCGAGCCCGCGTTTCTCTCCACCTTTCCATTTCTTTCTTTTTTTTTTTCTTTTTCGTTCTTCCTCCTCTCGTGTCACACCAGCAGCACCAGCCTTTACACACGAGGCTGCCAAGGGCTCCCCGAGGAATGGCTTGTGGTAATTGGCTCGCTGAATCAGTCGTTGTATTCGGCTATTTTATTTTTGGTTTGATGTATATTGTAGTTGCTCCGTACCCTCTCCGGTAATTTAGGGGATGCGTCGATGTTGGAATTTGCTGGATGCTTCTAGACGTTTCTTAGTAGATCAGACTAGTTTCGTGTGAATCTGAGATTCTAACTTGGAATTGTCGCGGACAATTGTCACAAGTTTAATATTGCTCTTCCTCAAAAAAAAAAAAAAAAAAAAAAGACGCGTGAATTATATTGTCTCTATACGAAAAACTCAACTCCTTCGTAAAAATCTTAATAGAGGATTTTAATAATTTCATCTGTTAACTTCTTGACGCACGTCGAGAATTTTTTCGTCCCAAAATTGCAATATTTTCTCACTTTTAAGTACATTGAAATACAACCCAGGCAAAATGAATAAATAAAATAGTAATATTTATTATTTCTTACATAATAAATATGATTCTTGTATAATTTCTATATAACAAACTTCTTATATAATAAATTTATTACTTCTATCCAGTGATGTCATACCAACGAGGTCAAGAAGAAAGCGACGAATTGTATACGGTTCGGTCGCTCGTTACGGTCCGCAATCAATCGCCAGCGCAAGTGGTTAAAGACCGTAGCCTTTTAACGTACAACGTTTATATTCTTACTACTTCGACGTAAACCTCAAACGAGGTTTCCAAAGCTTAAATAAAAAAAAAAAAAAAAAAAAGGAAAGTCACCAACAATAAATAAATAGTTCACAATCGATCCGTTGCTCTACAGATATAGACTGTAATAAATTAATAACACTGTATATATAATAAATCTCCACAGTTTAAATGAAAAAAAAAAAAAAAGAAAAAGAAAGTCACGAACAATAAATAATCTTCTCTTTTTTCTTCTCCATGTGATCATGTTTCAACGGCGAAACAAAAGTGCGGTCGTTGCAACGCTGTGAGATGGCGTCACATCGAATGGTATCAAATCGTCGTGCACGTTTTCTGCGAGCGAGAACGGGTTTAGATACCGTTCGGATTGTCGTGCTGGTGGTCACGGATCGTCGGCCCTTCCGGTCCGGCTTTCACCGTTAACGCTCATCCTGAATGCTCTTTCGAGCGAGACAGATCGCCCCAACGCTTATTGTTCTCGCGCGATGTAAATCAAGCAGGTTGATCGAGCACGCCACTCTGATCGTGAATTCCTTCTTCGAGCTTAAGTACACTTGGGAGAAGACACTCGGCGGACATCTCTTTGTCCACCAAGTTGTTTCGTGATGATCCTCGCCATTTCCTCGCCAATTATTCCTTCGTTCGATAACGTTTCCTTGACGTCAAACTGCGAATGTCATTCGATTTATCGTTGGGAGGGAACGAGAGAAAAATTTTGCAGAAATTTAAAAAAGTTCGTACAAAATTTGGAAACAATCTTATTTTTGAGAAAAATTTCGTGGAAATTTAAAGTCTGTGTATTGATACAGAATTTGGAGACAATCTCACTTCTAGTGAAAATTTTGCAGAAATTTGAAGTCTGTGTGTTGATACAAAATTTGGAAACAATCTTATTTTTGAGAAAAATTTCGTGGAAATTTAAAGTCTGTGTATTGATACAGAATTTGGAGACAATCTCACTTCTAGTGAAAATTTTGCAGAAATTTGAAGTCTGTGTGTTGATACAAAATTTGGAAACAATCTTATTTTTCAGAAAAATTTCGTGGAAATTTGAAGTCTGTGCATTGATACAGAATTTGGAGACAATCTCACTTCTAGTGAAAATTTTGCAGAAATTTGAAGTCTGTGTGTTGATACAAAATTTGGAAACAATCTTATTTTTCAGAAAAATTTCGTGGTAATTTGAAGTCTGTGCATTGATAAAGAATTTTGAAGACAATCTCGCTTCTAGAAAATTTTGTAAAAGTTTAAAGTCTGTGTATTGATACGAAATTTGGAAACAGTCTCACTTTTAAGAAATTTTGAATAACTACGCTTAACTGATCTGTGATGCGATTTGTGATCTGTACGGATCGGATTTTGCAGTATTTCCGATTCTTAACTATAATAATAATACAGAGACGGTAAATTTCTTCCCCGTTGCGAACACAAGCTACTCACTTTAGTCTGCTGATCTTTCCACCATGAAAATTCCCACTTTGTGAGCCATACAAACTACTTTTCCCATCTTTGATTTTTCGATTTTAGCAGCTACAGTAAAGAAATTAATTTACCTAGTGTTGCGGACACTGTCAACGCAGTGGGGAGATCGATGCAGTGGAGGGGATAGCGCTAGCGGACAGGAAAGTGGGGGGCTAAGGGCCGCCAGTTCGCCCCTTCCGATATAATACGAAGCTGTGAGGTTGGAAACTTAAAAACGTTGAAACAGAAAATGTTCAAAAATCGTGAATCAAATTGTTCAACAAATTATTCGTCGAATTTCAACTAAAAGTTTCGAAGCCCAAATTTTTCCACATTTTTCGATCTTCACGCGCGAATAATTTCTCATCATATCGTGAAACGTATATTTCCGCATTCTCACTATAACGTTCTTTTCTCTCGTCGATAACAAACATTCAATGTCGCCGTATTATCAAAGGAACAGGTGTCAGACGCAGTCGAGTAAGCGCGGAAGGAACAAAAGAAAAAAAGTAGGAAGAATTTGAGAGAATAGACGCGGACGAAAGCGTCCGTTTTTAACCATCGTCGGTAAAACGAGAAAGTCTTTTGCTTCTTTTGTTTTCTCCTTAATTAGCGAGCTACCCAGCCGCTAATTATTACGTTACGTTTGCATCAGGCGGCATCCACCTAACCTGGCTCTCTCACACGCTGCACACGTTCCGTCCGAATTCTCCTCCTCGTTCTTTCCCTCCCGTGTTCCTCTTGTTCCTTTTCTTCTTGCCAAATTTCATTCTCTTTCTTTCGTCGCGTGCTTTCCCTTTGACGCAAATGAACGGCGTGGCACGAAGCTTGAAAGTTGTTCAGAACGCAAACGGAACCCTTTGGAGGAATCATTTTTGGAGCAATTCTCTATTATTTTTTTTTTTTTTCTTCACGTCGCACGTGTCCAAAGAGTTGTACGATGTATATATGTATTTATTTACATATTTTGGTGTATTTTCGTGTATTTCTGAAATTTATAATACGTTTGTATGTATTTTCGTGTACTTTTGAAATTTATACGTTTTCGTGTATTTTCGTGTATTTTTGAAATTTATACGTTTTTGTGTATTTTTGAAATTTATACGTTTTTATGTATTTTCGTGTATTTTTGAAATTTATACGTTTTTGTGTATTTTCGTTTATTTTTTAAATTTATACGTTTTCGTGTATTTTCGTGTATTTTTGAAATTTATACGTTTTTGTGTATTTTTGAAATTTATACGTTTTTATGTATTTTCGTGTATTTTTGAAATTTATACGTTTTTGTGCATTTTCGTGTATTTTTGAAATTTATACATTTCTATGTATATTTTGCACATTTTTGAAATTTGTACATTTCTATGTATTTTTATACATTTTTGAAATTTATATATATATATAACTTTGTGAAATTTTAGAGTTCACAAACGAAATATTCATGGAGAGAAAAATGTTTAAAGAAATATATCCTAATAGCAATAGACAAAGATATAGAAATATTGCTGCCACGACTTACGTGTATGAAGGAATTTCAATACATTTTTATTTCATTAAAAAATCATCGTATTCTTCTTGAAAAAAAAGAAGAAAAATCCGAGATACGAGAACGATTGGCAAAGTTACGTCGGTGATGATGTTTAACTGATAATAACGAAGCAACACGCGAAACCACGAAGAACGAGAAACGCGTTACGGAAAGGAGCTTCTTTCTGTTTATTCAAATGAAACTTTACGCCCGTGAGATTACAAGAACGCTCTCTCACAGTTGTGATAATCAAGCAGAATTTCATGAATGTTAAAGAGACGGCGGTACGTGTGTGTGTGTGTGCGCGCGTACACGAAGTACTATACTCTTCGAGCAGAACTTCGAGGGGTGAACTTTTTTTTTTTCGTTATAAATCTAGTTTCGTCTCGAGTTATTGCTTATCTAACCTGTCATCTGTCTGTAAAACACGACCTGCTACTTCGTATTAATTACAGAACAGAATAACGAGAACGTAAGAATTGAAGTTAACCATTTTCCTCGGCTCGGTGGGTTCGTCTATCAGTTTATTCGCCACTCTTGTTACACAATGTAGGCACACGGGTTGAGAAACTTTCATACTAACGGATTCCTTTTGACGATAATGACGTCGAGCTCGCGGCAAACCCTTTTCCAATTCAGGGCAAATGAAAGTCAGGTGTTGCAACGGAAATACGTTGAATAAAAGAAAGGACTTGCTTGGGGAGGGTAGTAAAAACTTTGCAGGCAGAGGCTTCTTTGTACTGGCACGACCCATTTCCAACAACGTGCAAGTGAATATATATATATATATATATATATATATATATATATGTGTGTGTGTATATAGGTCGCTAATTAATTGTTAATGGCGTACCCGAGGATTAAGTTTGTGAACTCGACCGTTTCCTACGTTTCGGAGGGCGTTGTTTCTTCGCGATGCGATTGTGCAACTTGAAAATAATTAACCCAGATGTGTATTAACGCAGGAGTGTGTCTCAAAGGAAACGGCATTTACGTAGAAACAAAAAAAGAAAACAGAAAAAAGAAAAGAGAAAAAGAGAAGTTGTCAACTCCTTAATCGTGTTAATTCCAATTTAACTTTCCTCAAGGTTCCGCCGACCTAGATGTATCACCTTCGTCGCGAAACCTTAGCCGATGTAAATCGTGTTGCAGCCGATCTCTGCTAAGGCAAAAAAAAAACCTATTTCTGTTAACGAGATTCGCGCGAATGAAGAAAAAAAAAAAAAAAAAGAAAATATTGCGTTGGCCAAAGTAAGAGTAATTGCGTTTTCGACGCACAGTAGTATATACAGGGTGATTCACGTAATTTGCGCGTAACTTTTAAATTCTGCGTCTAATGAAAAATTGTTTAATGGTTCAAGTTCCTGTGTTTAATGTTTGATGGCCCAAGTTTCACTTAGGGGTGAAAGAACACATAGAACGGACATAATATAGAAAAATATACGGAATACAGAGACTTGAAAGAGAGATGAAATACGCAAATCCAAGATGGCCGACGTCAAAATGACTTTTCGGCGAACATAACCTAACAAAGTCGATGGATTTGATCAACCACCAGATTTTTATTTAATAAAATGGTTTTAAGGAAGGCAAAATATGGCGTATTAATTTCTCGCGAGTTTCCAAATTTGTAAGGTTTTCAGGATCATTATCCTGTCGCGTAGTAAGTTTAAAGACAAAAGTCTCAGTTATTTGCACGAGTTTCAAGTTAATACGAGTCGTCTTGCTACGATTACGAATGTTAATACAATTAAGGGTGAAAGAACGCATAGAAAAATAATATAGACATAATGTAGAAAAATATACGGAATACAGAGACTTGAAAGAGAGATGAAATACGGAGATCCAAGATGGCCGACGTCAAAGTGACTTTTCGGCGAACATAACCTAACAAAATCGAACGTGTCGATTTGATTTTGGAACCACCAGATTTCTGTAGCTAATCTTTGGTGTCGTTGAGAATTCTGATCTTTTTTTCGGCTTTCTACGTCCATTCTTCTTCCTTTTTTCTTTCTTTTTTTTTTTTTTTTTTTAAGAGGATACGTGCGCTCCATTGAGCAGCGTCGTGCAATGGCTCTACGGAGGCTCGTAAATTATATCGGCATTAACCACCCCTATCCTGCGATAGCAGGAATCTGCACGCGTACACTTTCGCGTAGATTTCTGAATTAATGCGCCAGTAACATCTGCCATTTGTCCTTATCGTTGGACTTCAGACACATCGAGAAAATATTCGCGTTCCCTTAACTGAAGTAATAAATCCACGTGTGTATATGTGGAAATGATGTAAAACTACTTTGTGGAGGGATTTTGAACGTAAATTTGCTCTGAATTAAAGAGTTCTCGAAGAAAATAATATTTACGTGTATATATATATATATATATATATATATATATATATATATATATTACTTATATATATATATATTATAATTATATATTTAAAAAAAATTTTTAATCAATAAAACCAGTTTTTCCTCACATTTTGATGTTTTCTTTAAAAGAAAAAAGAAAATAGGTAAACTTTGGCCCACCTTGTACTTCTACTGTTTTTTTTTATCTATTTAATTGACATACCTGATTAACAATTCCATCGTAAACCATTATACTTGGACTGTTTTTTTTTCTTTTTCTTTTTTTTTTTTACAAGAATTCTTTAGTTACTGTTAATTTAGCCGTCATTCCAGCGCAAGAGGTTAATCTAGTTGTTACTTAATGTGACACTTGCGTCGTGAATTTTTACAAACTGTCAAATTACGTGACGATTTACAATTGACTGGTATTCTCGTCGTTAGTTGAAAAACCTCGTTAATCGTGTTTTCGCGCGAACATACCGCCGCAAATTGACAGAGCAGTGAGTTTACGCTCGGTAGTCCCTTGGCAACGAAGTGCACGAGGCCAATCCATGAAACTCACGTTTCGCGGGGACGTGCCTCTGTTTCAAGAATTATCATCCATTCTCAAACTTCTGACAGTGGGTGGGAGAGAATCCGCGAGTTGCATTTCAATAAAAACCAGGCGACGAGAGGACAGAAACAGCCGCGCTTTGTGGCTAGCGTGTTGCGCGAAAATGGAATTTCCCAACGAGAAAAGATTTTTCACTCTCTTGAAGTGTCCCTGGCGTCCCGGTTCGCGCGTTGATTTTTATTTGTCGAGACAGTTTCGGAAGAGGTCGCGTTTCGAGACTCGAGTTGAGTAAATGGAGTGATTTTCATTTGCGAGTTGGGATTAATTTAACTTGCGTTGGAGGTCGAGGTCATCTGTAACGTGTCGATAGATGGATCGTGTGTATTAATTAACTTTTGCTTCTTTTTCTTTTAGTTTTTTATTAGTTTTCTTTCACTTTTCGTTCGCTCGAAAACGGGTTTATCGAGCACCGATAATTTTGGGATTCGTGAGAAGTAGCTTTGCATTTCTAAAATTCACCAAACACTGGAACAACAGCGTCAAAATATTCTACGTGTGAATCAAAATTACGATTATTTGGAAATGAATAGATTTACACGATTAAACAGAAGTTAATATTAGTTTTGACTAAAGTGTCTTTTAAGCGATTGTAAAAAAAAAATGAGAATCTCTAAGTGTCGATTATTTTTAATGCCAGGACCTCACATGATAAATTGTACATTTGTTATAATAAATTTTTATTGATCCAACTTTTACACTATTAAAGTTATTAAAAGTTACACTATTAGTGTAAATTACATAATAAATTTTATTATTGTCAAATTAATAAAATTTCTCGAATTTCTCAAATTTCTCTTATTATTAAAAGTTATTAAAAGCTACACTATTAATGTAAATTACATAATAAATTTTATAACTGTTAAATTGATAAAATTTCTCGAATTTCTCAACAACAAAAGTGTCGATTATTTTTAATGCCAGGACCGCACATGATAAATTTTACATTTGTCATAATAAATTTTTATTGATCCAACTTTTACACTGTTAAAGTTATTAAAAGTTACACTATTAGTGTAAATTACATAATAAATTTTATAACTGTTAAATTGATAAAATTTCTCGAATTTCTCAACAACAAAAGTGTCGATTATTTTTAATGCCAGGACCTCACATGATAAATTTTACATTTGTCATAATAAATTTTTATTGATCCAACTTTTACACTGTTAAAGTTATTAAAAGTTACACTATTAGTGTAAATTATATAATAAATTTTATAACTGTTAAATTGATAAAATTTCTCGAATTTCTCAAGAACAAAAGTGTCGATTATTTTTAATGCCAGGACCGCACATGATAAATTTTACATTTGTCATAATAAATTTTTATTGATCCAGCTTTTACACTGTTAAAGTTATTAAAAGTTACACTATTAGTGTAAATTACATAATAAATTTTATAACTGTTAAATTGATAAAATTTCTCGAATTTCTCAACAACAAAAGTGTCGATTATTTTTAATGCCAGGACCTCACATGATAAATTTTACATTTGTCATAATAAATTTTTATTGATCCAACTTTTACACTGTTAAAGTTATTAAAAGTTACACTATTAGTGTAAATTACATAATAAATTTTATAACTGTTAAATTGATAAAATTTCTCGTATTTCTCCAGCACAAAAGTTCGTTCCCTTTTGTCAGAGGAAGGATCGCTTATATTTTTATTCGCTCGTAAAGGCAAATCTCTCGCGTCAATTTGAGAGAGAGAGAGAGAGAGAGAGAGAAAGAGAGTGAGTGGGAGAAGATTGGTATTTTGCTGCGGCTTCGGTCGCGATTCCGTAGATGAAACTGTCATCTGCCGAATCGCTCCCTTTGGTTGACAAAAGGGATCGGGAAACCGGCACATGTCCATTTCGGAATTGAACTACGCGGCGGGGGGTCGCGTACATTAGGAATTGCCGTCGCTCGGAGTAAACGTGACAACGCCAGACGTTTCTCCCCGTAATAATCGGAATTACTCGCTCATTTTGAAACGCGCTCGTCTGCCTCCTCCAATATTTGCTCCTTAATTTATCCAAAACCCTGCGCCCCTCTTCGTCCATTCTCGCGACAATTTCGTTTGTTCACGTTCGTTCGAACCCTCCCGCTTGGAAATTGATCGTGAAAGTAAATTAATTTGACCAGCAATTTCTTATTGTAAAGATCGTCACGATGAAACTTATTGGTCCTGGAACAGGTGAAATAAAGTCAATAGACGGAAATCTTCGTTTGTTCTCATTCCGTTTTCCCGTTTGGAGATTGGCTGCGAAAGTAACTTGATTCGATCGTAATTTGAGCAGAAATTTTTTTTATAATTCCCTAAAAATTTATTGCAACAAAGTAAATTTTTTGATTCTAGAATAGATGATATTCCAGTTGTGTGAAGAATGATGAAAATCAATAGACATAAATGTAGTGATAACGGCAGAGAAATTGTTCATCCGGTTCCTGTATTTTGCATAGAATAAATTGTCTAACAATAGGGTGATAATAATCGAAATCTACTATAAATGTCTAATCTATATTAAATAATATAAATATATAATATAATAATATAATATAATATAATACAATATAATAATAATATAATATAAACATCTATTCTAATATTAATGAAATTAAAAAAAAAAAATTTTCGATTTTTAATCGATTTTTAAATTTTAACGATTCTCCTCTTAAATTAAAGCGTTGACTAAAAAATTCATTGCGGATGATTAATTACTTTCAGAGGTGAATCGCCACCGAAACGCGAGAAATTGCCAAATTATTCACGTTGTCATCGACTGATTTATTTATGCGCCATTATCGTCGATTCATTTGCCCCCGAATGGAAAGCCAAAACGAAGGGAATCGCGTTGTTTTTTAAATGATTCTCCATTTGCCGAATTATTGATACTTGTCCATGCTAATCGACCTTATCGACGTCGTACCCCTCGTGACTAAGACTAGTCGCCAAGTGGCGTAAATCAAGCGAGCAAACTCGGCCGAATGCAACAGCAACAAGGATTTATTGAACACGTCCTTTTCCCCCGTGTAATGATAAATTATGACGATCGAATATCGAGTCGTCGAGGGGAGGGAACAACGCGCGTGTACACAGTAATATCGCGGAGCTATAAAATTTCTAGGGGATGTTTATCCCGCCATCGCTGTAGATATTCGTTGTCAAAGCTAGCGCCCCAATGGCTACATGGCCGGACGATAAACAAGAGTTATCAAGCTTAAGGCGAGAATTATCAGCGTGCCTCTGTGTTAATAGAGTCTTGCGAGAAATTGTTAATAAACGCGTCCCCTGTTCTGGCTAGAGGCGCGAGCGAGATAGTTGAGCGAGAATAATTTTGATATGAAAATGGAACGGTGAAACGAAATCTCGAGATTTGTTTGCAACTTTCTCGACCGCGAATGTTTCGATGCTTACAGCGAAGAGCCAGTGATGGTTCTTTCTCGCTTGACGACGAGTCGTGTCGTAAGAATGAAACTTCGCCGTTAAAGTGGAATTTAGTAAATCAGTTTACTGAAAGTGAAGTAAAATTAAATTAAGGATATGCTTTAGGACAAGAACGAAGAAAAATAATAAAATTGTTGCCGATTCTAGTTGGAATCTTTTAATGAGATGATACAATTTAATAAATAAATATTTGTAATAAAATATGATTTGAAAAAGAAAACGGAGAATGCTGTCGTTTAGGTCAGAATTTACTTCAATTTCTACAGCAAGTGCAAAGTGCCCTGTTCCTTTCTTTGCGAACTCGTCGCAGTTCAAAAATAGGCGCGAAGTTTCCCGAGATAAGAATAGAACAGTTATACAAACGCTCGATTAATATTAATAGAGAAATGAAACGATATCACCAGAAAAATAAAGCTGTATTAACGAAATAAATTATTGTTAATAGAACCATAAAGGAATGAAGCGAAACAAAAGAGATGGTAATTGATGAAACGAAAGATGGTACATTTCAACCCTTGAACCGTTTAATTTCTGAAGTAGCCACGTTCGCATATGCCACGTCGTTCTCACGAAATAATAATACATAATGATATATCGTGGAAGATGGTTTCTCTCAAAATGACGATATATTTCGTCACTCGTCGAAAACTCACATCTTCCACTCTGTGTGGATTTTCACACGAAAACAGTTCGATGTCTGTATCTCGATTTCTTCGTTCGATAAAATTGGCGATTCAGCGTGGACAGGAGGAAAATTCATTCGTTGAGACGTTGAAACGCTCGCGATGATCGCGAAGATTTAGTAATTAAAACCAGGGGGGGGAAGGGGGGGTTTACGTACGGTCTCTCTCTCTCTCTCTCTTTCTCTCTCTCGCGTGTAAAGGGAGAGCCGTGGATTTCACCCTTTGTTGCTTTCCAACCTTTGACGCACCGCTGGCAATTGCTCGCCGGAGGAAGCCCGGTTGTAATCAGATGATCTACATTTAATTAAAGGGAAACTCGTAATTGAAGAATGGCAATTAACCGTGGGTATTGCGCGGACGCGGATTACGTGATGTAACGCAACGCATTGTTACGTATAGCCGATACGCAACAGTTCGGGAAGAAGAGATTGGAAAATTGCAGACAACCCACCTCTATCCAGGTCATTGTGAGACTCGAAGGAAGCGTGAGAAAGCGAGATTCAGTTCAGTTTTCCTTTTCACTGTCTCGTGGAACGTCGATGATAAGTGGTTGGAAATAACGTTGAAGTCGTTGGAAATATCGTGTCGCGTTCCTGTTCCCTAGGGAACGTGACGTAACTTGTGTACTTGTGAAACAAGTTACAACAATGCCGCGAAAAATTGACTGATGAAAATTTCAAGCGAAAATTCGGTCTGATTCTAACATTCTGAGATCCAGGCTCAGATCTAACTTGAAAGGAAATTATCGAACCTAACCTGAAAGAAAATGATTGAACCTAACCTGAAAGAAAAGTATCGGACCTAACCTAAAAGAAAATTATCGTACACATACGTTATCTTTTTCTCTGGATCTAAGCGAGAAATTTTCAAAAATTATTCTTAACTTCCCAAGATTCAGTTCGAGTATTCTTGTCCTTCCAATCTAGTCTCCATTTCTCTAAATTTTAAATTTATCGAAAGAAATCGTGAAATGCATGGTGGTGAAACATGGCGGGTGATGCAACTTGTTCGTATTTTCGCGAAATAAGTTACAATGATGCCGCGAAAAATTGACGGATGAAAATTTCAGGCGAAAATCCAAGCTCGAACCTAACCTAAAAGGAAATTATGGAACCTAACCTGAAAGAAAAGTATCGAACCTAACAGAAAATTACCGTACACATACAATTATCTTTTCTCTGAATCTAAATGAGAAATTTTGAAAAATTATTCTTAACTTCCCAGCTCGAGTATTCTTATCATTCCAATCTAGTCTCCATTTCTCTAAATTTTAAATTTATCGAAAGGAATCGTGAAAAGCATGGTGGTGAAACATGGCGGGTGATGCAACTTGTTCGTATTTTCGCGAAATAAGTTACAATGATGCCGCGAAAAATTGACGGATGAAAATTTCAGGCGAAAATCCAAGCTCGAACCTAACCTAAAAGGAAATTATCGAACTTAACCTGAAAGAAAATTACTGAACCTAACCTGAAAGAAAAGTATCGAACCTAACCTAAAAGAAAATTATCATACACATACGTTATCTTTTTTCTGAATCTAAGCGAGAAATTTTCAAAAATTATTCTTAACTTCTCAATATTCAGCTCGAGTATTCTTATCATTCCAATCTAGTCTCCATTTCTCCAAATTTTAAATTTATCGAAATGAATCGTGAAAAGCATGGCAGTGAAACATGGCGGATGATGAAACTTGTTTCGTGAAATGAGTTACAATGTTGCCGCGGGAAATTTCAGGCGAAAATCCAAGCTCGAACCTAACCTGAAGGGAAATTATCGAACTTAAATTATTGAACCTAACCTACAAGAAAATTATCACACGCACACTCTCTCTTTCTCTCTTTCCTCCGGAGCTAAGCGAGAAGTTTTCCAAAAATTCGGAGAAATTCCACAAAAATTACACACGAAATGATCACAGGGATGGGGATGAAAGAGATGATTGCAGGAACAGGAGATTCGTTGCAGAGCTCTCGCAAACCTAACCCGAACGGACAAAAGATGCGGTACAGGTGCTCGACAACAGTGATGTAGAGTGTCTTGTCACGTGAATTTCAGATGGTCCGTTTGTCCGTCCCGGCGACACAAGCTCCGTGAAGGGATCCACTCGCAATCAGAAAAATGAGCGCAGCCGTAGAGAACGGCGTGGAGGGCCGGAAACCGCGCGGCGTTTTCTCGAGGGCGTTCGCCAAACGGGCGCAGCCCTTCGAGGAAGGTGAGTGTTGCTGGGAATGGGAACGAGGCACGTTGGGGGATTACCGGTGGTGCGCACGGGGCTTTCTTTGGTGATTGGTCGTTGTTGCTGCTTCATAAGACACAATTTAACGTGGTAGCGGAAATGGCTGGTTGGCAGCCTCTTGATAAATTGGCTTCTGGAGGGGTGCGCGAGTCTATTGGCGAGACCTTTTACGAGGCAGAATCGTAAAACGTGGAAGATTTGCAACAGTGTCTCCGACAGAGAAACGAAATTCGACGTGACACGCGCAATTTTTTCGACGTGAAAAATGCACATTTTTGGTAGTGCGGTTTGCAGTTTGAGAGTCTCTCGGGATTTTCGACGACGACTGCAATCAGAGTAATCTCTTTACGTTTCAATTCGCATTCGGTGTCTCTTCTTTGCATCAAACTTACTTTATACCTCGACTTTCGACAAAAATATTCTCGATCACGTATAAAGAGGGTAATTAAGTTTATAATATCGTAAACTTTCGTCGTACTAGTTCAGTTAATTTTTACACGTTCATATTTTTATATCTCTATGTTCCTATATTTTTGCTACATCTTCCTGCGACAAAATCAATTTTATAAAGAAGCAATATCAATTTTTTTTTTTTTTGGGAGTCACTTTACTCGAATGCTCTCTGAGAATTTCTCGCGCTAAAGTCCAGCTAACGTCGGTATTTCGATTAAAGTTTCATGCTCTGTCCGCGGGAACGGTGTGAATCGACGCGTCAAAGTTGAACAGGCACAGTTCGTCGCGTCGAGAAACGTATCACGGCGTATCGAGTATGTTTCATTCTCACGGAAAGATGGCGAAGAATATTCCCGGTGCGCTAGAGGCGCATAATATCCGGAGCTAACCCCTTCGCTCGCGCACTTAACGTGCTCGCGTGTTTGCACGTAGACCTATATAACAGCTAGAAGGGTCGCCTAGGTCTACGTAAGCCCTTTATATGCTTTAATGCACATACCTGGCCGTAACACGAAAAAGATGTTCATCTCTTTCTCTCCACGGAAATTTCTAAACCTTCAGTTCTCTTTAAAGATTCTTAAAAAATTTCTTTTTTTTAATCTTTAATTCCTAACTGATTGGGTTTCGAGTTCGTATCTCCGTTATTCCTGACTAACAGAGTCGAAGGAAATTGAGCTCGAACGATCTCTCATTTTCAGTGGGGTGCAACGTCGTTCGAAATCCACCAATCATAAATGGTGTTACTATAAAAAAAAAATTATTAAAAAACCATGACTTGCAATAATAGAATTATAAATTTGATCATTATTAATTCACATTCCAGGATTATTAAGTTCTATTCGAATTGATATACTAAATGATGATCCAATAATTCCTGATCATAAAGCAAAAATTATATATATATATATAAAATTCCAATATTTTTACGATTTGTAGATATAAATCATTTATTAATTTAAATATCAAACACCTTTCGAAAAACTTTCGAACTCCTCGCGAAATTTGCACCTTCAATCGTTTTTTCGATTTTCCTCGATCGTCGACGATTCTCTTCCTAACTTCGAAATCTGTTACTTTGTAAGCTTGAACGGTTCCTCCGTTTCCGGTGGCGCAACGGGTCGATCGTATGTTAACTCTATCTGGAAACTCCACTTGTCTTCTTAACGAACCGTTCGTCTCAAATTTCATCTCGATACTTTCCAATAAACGAGAATTTGATGGGATATAAATCGAGTTTCGAATTGGACGACCGATTGAAAACGAGAGAGAGAGAGAACGCTGTGTATTGACGTTTATGAGAGTTCAATAGGTGTACCAATACATCGATATCCCTCGAAACAGTATAGCACTGCGAAATGCAGGAAATATCATCGAATTTCGATGTTTTCCGTCAATTACACATTACATCCATCGTTCCGCGTAATCTCCCGTCGCATTTCGGTCTTTCATCCTATTCGCCCTGCCGCGTAATTCAGGCGATAAACATTAGAAATAATGTTGACGAAAATGGCGAGTCAACGTGTGGAAAAAGGTTGAACAACATTTCGAAACATTATCCACGAATATTCAAATTTAAATTAATCTTATAAAATTCCTTCGTGTCCTTTATAGTCATTTCAAATTTTGTTCTTTCGTGCGTGAAACTTTTCGCTCCTTCAGAACGATAATAATCGAAAGGTTGGACAATTTTGCAGCAAGCTCTGAGAATTTTATCGAAATTCTCGAATATTTTTCTAAATTTATAGAGTGATATGAAATGATATGTTTTCAACGTTGTTACGCGTCCACTTGTATTTATTTTAAGGAAAATTTATTATTTACTTATTTATTTATTTATTTATTATTGTATAATTTATGTTTCATAATTTCTCAAAGCGTGACAATTTGCAAAACACTAGTTGTCCAACAAATTTCTACCGTCACTCGTGACGTGCGAGTTTCAAAGGGTCGACATTTCAAATATGAAATTCTGCTTTGACACAAATTCCACGTACTATTCTCTATAATTCTCTCTATATTCTCCAAATTCTCCAAAAATTGCAGGATGGGCCGATAATCCTACTAAAACAAGTCCGCAATTCTTTCATTATATTATACAATCCTTTTCAATCTTTTACAGACTTTTAACATACAGTGGAAAAAGAAAAATCACGTTTGAACTTAAATTCAACTTAAAGTCAACAAAATCAATTTTTCCTTACACTTTGACGTTTCGTTGAAACAGGTGGAAAGAAACTTTTCGCCCACTCTGTAGTTCAGTCACAACGTTCATTTATTTCATTCTCGCTATGGTCAATGATCGAATGTATCGCGATAGAAAAAAAAAGAAAGAAAAGGATGTGACGTGAAGAAAAGAAGATATTCGCGAGGAACTAACTCGAGCATTCTTATTTACACGGCGACAGGTTACCTTCTTCTCGGTGACTTTTACCTGGCTAATTGCCGGTGCTCGCTTTCGGCCATCGGTGTGTAATTGCGCGAATTTGAAAATTAATTAAGCGGGAATGTTTGGAAGGTTCGTTGCGTGGCGCGCGATGGCGAAACGAATTTCTTGACGAAAGGGGCGTAACGCTTGGCGCGACCGTGATAAACCTGACGCAATTACCGCGTGAATTAATCGTATCGCCGTGGATGAAAATTATCGAGAATGTTCGTCGCGAGTCGTAATCCCGTTCCTGGCAGGCGAAGCTTTCGAAAAAGAAAAAAAAAAAAAAAAGAAAGGAAAAAAATGTTCGATACCATTGATATCGGAAATTTCTCGAGACGTTGCTATTCGCCGTGTTACGTTGGTCACGAGCAGAGACCGAATCGGTATTTTTAGGCTACCATTCGATTACGTTTGATGAGAATGGTGCGAATACCGGTACGATGCTATCGAAACGATGTTAGGTCGGTAGATATGTTTCGGTATAATACCGGTAAATAAAATGTTAATTTACTAGAAAAGGAAAAGGAGACAACGATCAAATGTTTTCATAAAGCTGCCGATAGTAAATTTGACGACGCTTGACACACGTATCCTTTATTATTTCTAATACTGATTCGTCGTTGTGTCTCCATACAATATCAGTCACGATACTCTTACTTAATTTTAAAAGATGACTGATTTCTCGATACGTTTTCTCCTTTTTCTCGGCTGGAAAAATGACTAAATTGTCGTGCGTCGATAAATCGAAAGATGAGTTGAAACAACGATTGATCGTAGAATGGAAGAATATTCCGCTAAATTACTGGAAATATGCCTAAACGTCTGCGATATATTATTGAAATTAAAGGCTACCTAACAAAATATTAATTATCGTTTATGTTAACAATTTTCAGGTTCAAATATTCTAGTTGCTCAAATGTCCGAATATTTTTGCCACGCTACATTTCGACATCGGTTCAGTTTATTCTTTGATATTAAGAAAAAGTATGTGCAATAAATAAATAAAATTCATGTTGCTATAAACTATAATGAACGTTCTATTATATTATTAAAAAATTAATCCAAATTTACTGTTATAAACAATCGAAATCCACAACGATATTTTGAATAGCACGATGTCCGAGTATTAATAAGAGTCACTGTACGTAGAAAATGAAAAATGTGTTTTCGTCGGTAAAGTGGTATTGTACCGGTATATATTTCGGTATTTTTACCGTTGTGTACATCAAATACTGATAAAATACGTATGAAAATACCGGTACGACCGTTTATACCGATATTACAACCAATTTCCCAAATAGCGGTTATATTACGATAATATGGGAGCAAATACCGGTATAATACCTAAACCTCGCAATATTTCGGTTTCAGTTTCTTGGTATAATACCTAAACCTCGAAATATTTCGGTTTTCAGTCTCTGGTCGCGAGAATTGTAACTGGAAATGTTCGAAACGCAAAATTAACAAAAAAAAAAAAAAAAAACGCAACTGACAATTTGCTACCTTTTGTTTTCAATTTTGAAAATTCTAGACTCCAGTTGGTCTCGTTCTTCCAGAGACTATTTTTGGTCTCAGTATGTACATTGTTTCGACTTTCAGAAACAAATGGTTTTTAATCCTAAGTTCCGATCATCTCAGTATCTAAACCCTTGGATTTACCTTTTAATTAACGAATCTGGAAGTTGTTTCAGTGAATTTCCATGTCTGAACTGTCAAGCGTTCAGCTTTTGAAAATCTTCGAGACCTCTGAAAAATCGGATTCTGTAAATTGAGTAATATCGTCGATCGATGAAACGATCGTTAAACAGCGTAGGAAATCACAAGCAAGCGGTATTCGGATCGTGTTAATCGACCCTGACGAAAGTTTCTGATGTTCAGTGCGCATCAAAGCGCGCTCGAGAAAGTCGGACGCGACATATCCAAGGACAGGAAGAAACGAACATGATGGAGACGCAGGGGACGAAGGCGTAACTCGTGTCTGCGCTCCTCTCGCGAACTTGTCGATAACAGTTTGGCACCCCTCGGGCCTTTCCACCTTCGCGCCACGAGCACCACCAGCTCCGGGGAATTCAATTATCCCGTCGCAGCGACTTCGTCGAAGCTAATGCGAGACGAACGAGTCACGAGACACGACGGCCATCTTGTCAACGTGGATCCTCACGGTCTTCGAACCTGCTTTCCTTCGTAATTTCTACGTACTCCAATTCCGCGATCCCCTTTCAAAACGAAAGTTTGAGAAATTCACGTTGAACGTGCTCTCTTTGAGTTTAACATCTTGCTCTGGAACGACGTGTCGTGTTATATTTGGCCAAAGATCGCAATATTTTCTCAGTGTGACGGGGCATAAAAATTACGTATACTTTGGAAGGCTGGTAGAAAGAAACTACCATGTTTTTGTGGTTTCTTTTAACACACTGTGAACTGTAAAAAGCAACATTAAAAGGGGAGACGAGAGGGGTCTTATTTAACTTTTTAACCTATCGGTGTGCATGATTCCAGTCAAATAGGATTAGTTGGAACGAAAAGGGGGAAAAAAAAGTTTAAAAGTAAATAATAGTCTCAATCCACGGATTGACGGCTCAAAATTTTCATTTCTGTGAAAATTACGAACACAGCAGCTATTTGTTCTTGACGTGTCGAATTCGTGCCGAAAATTTCTACGTTTTTTTCGTTTATATTTTTCGAAATTGTTAAAAATCAAGAAATGCCCGATCGTCAATCCCTAGAAAATGTTACGCTAAAGATACGTACCCAGTTTCACCTAGTTTCGACGAGAAACGCGTTTCAGAAACTTTTCATATGTACTTACTTTACTTACTTTTTTTCTTTTTTATCGCGACTAAATTCGCAACTGAATTGAATATTCGCTTCGCCAAAAGTAATATTCGAACGTTGTTACTCGAATATTTCTCGTCTGCTTGCTTGCCTCTCTTGCATCGATTCCCCACATCTTCAGACAATTACACAAGTTTCTATTCTGTTTCAGCCCTCAATACCTTAAATCGCTTGAACAAAGAAGGTGAAGCACTAGCCCTCGAGGATGACCTCACAACGCACCCCACCTTGGCTCTGATGCGACGCATCCTCGCAGATGCACAGGTGAGTACCTTTCGAACATCGTTCGCGATCGTTGTTGCAAATTTTCGCGCAAACACCTTTTTCTATCTCTCACAGAAAAGTGACAACGTCTCACTGTAAAGTAACATGGTGGAGGAACGAAGCATTTTTCTGCGCACAACCTGCGCAATATTGCAACATTCCCTCAGTTTTTCTATGTATATTGAAGTATAACCCAGGCAAAGCAAGCAATAAACTTGTTAAATTGCTTCTCAATAATTTCTATCCAGCGATATTGTACCGTGTTCAGAGAAGAAAGCGACGAATTATCGTGCACGGTTTTTGGTCACTCGTTACGGTCCGCAATCAGTTGTTAAATGGGACACGGGAATACTCTGCAGTACAGAGATTAGAGAAAACGTACTCGTACGACACGGATTCGCAAAAGATTCATTTCATCGCAGTCCCGCGCAACTGTAACGATCCACGCGCACGTTGAAACACGGCTTGGTCACTCGTTATGGTCCGCAGTCGGTCCGCCAGCGCGGATGGTTAATTGAAACAGCATCGAGGCATAATTGAATAAATTGAGCAATCATTTTAATTCATTTTAAACGATTGTTTCGACTTATTTCATACGATTATTCAAATGATTGAATAAATTAAATGGAAGTGACGGAGTCGATCGAAGAAATTCGTGAAAAAAAAAAAAAAGAAAAAGTGAAATAAAATAAATCGCGACAAGAAATCATATTAATAAAACGGATGCTCGCGTGGCTGGCAAAATATTTTCCCCGCACTCTTGATAATCGCCGAGGGCAAGTTAGAAGTTACCTCGTCGAGAATTCACTCGCGCAACGAGCTCTCCAATTCGTTTATTCCTTTATTATTGATTTCATTAAACAAGCGGTCAGCCTTCTCCCACGTGTCGAGTAAATTTCCCACGAAGAGACAAAACAACGTCCACGCGCGTCTTGCTGGAATTTTCATCACCATCTTTCTCCACCACAATCTCTTTTCAGTCTACTTCTTTTTTCTTCTTTTTTCTTTTTTTTCTCTTTCGCGCTTGCTCACAGACACAAGCTCGCGGAGGAAATTGCAACCTTTCTCTTTCTGTGAGAGTGAAAAACGAATAAAAATTGAAGGGGACGTAGGAAGCAATTAACGGAACGTAGGAAGTCACGCGTCGTGTAAACAGACACGCACGAGCGGTGATTCGAAAATTAACGCAATTAAACGACCGATACGTAATTAGCGTTGCCACTCGACAGGAAGGGATAATGCACTGTTGCGTTCTTTTGGTTTGAGAGTCGTCGGGTTTTCGCCTCTCTTTTGTTTGATCGTGCACGCACGCCGAGTGGGTTACTTTTACCGATAGATAGGCCGACGAAACGTCAGATGACGCACTTCTTCGTCCAACGCAATTGCCTGAGTATTTATTTTTAGGGGATGTTCTGTTGTGAGGTGCAGGTATCTTCGGATTAATAACAGCGTATGGTATATGAACTACTTTATTATTTGAACACATACACTGCGGCGCGAAGGACGCGGAAGACGCGGTGAACGTATAGCACTTTGCTAGAGTACACGTCGCGAGACTATCCGTGCGTCTCTTTCTCGATTTTTTCTTTTCGCCTTTCTTTCGAACTCGACTCTACACTTTTCTCTGTCCCGTGACTCTCTCTCGAGTTCGTCGCTTTTCGCTGCCAGGAAAACTCGGTCCCCGTTTCGGACATCCCATTGGCTGACTCGATTTTTGCTTTAGCCAATTAGGTCGTCACGAAACTGCCTACTCCTTGCGTCCGTGACGCGCTTTTCCTGAGAGTGGGGCTGCAATCTCGCCAAGGCCGATTTCCCGGAATTGTGGCGATGTAGCAGGGTCTCCTCTGGGCCTCGCTTTCTTCAAATGTTTTCCAGATAACGATCTAGGTGGCCCATAAAACCTAGAGTTTACGACGCTTCGCAGAGATGCTATTGTAGGCCGAAATTCTATAAACTATAAGTACGGACGTTTGGTCTTACGCACTGTGAAAACTAAACTTTGGCCTTCGCAATTCGATAGCACAGGCGCCACGTGAGTCGTAAATTCTCCTAACTTCTTATCTGAGAAGACGTTTTCTCTTTCGACATTTGCTAGCCGCTACATATTGTTATTGAAACGGGCTGAATGTTGATTGACGTTGCTGTGGAACACGCGGCGAAGTAGCGTCGGCCAGTAACTAGTCAGACGTCGCTGGCCAGGCGCGATCTGTCGATCCATCGACGATCGAAAAGGAAGACTGGTGGAGGGACACTTCCTCGAGTGTCGTTCGTGGAAGCTGCGTGTGAAAATAAATTGTTCATTTGAGGAGAGTAAACGTGGATGACGAGAGTCTATGATGAACTTGGTAATCGAAATAGTAGAACAATTCGATAGAAATGTTCAATTGTCAGGTAGACGAAGTTGTCGGGCGCGCGCTCGGTGAAAAATTGTCGACGGTTGTTTAAATTGTTACAACAATCCAGTTGCTTTCGTTATAGAGCGTGAATTTTACAAACCATACGTGAACTTTAATATGTTTCTTTCTTTTTTTCTTTTTTTTTTTTTCGAAGATGTTTTTATATCGTAAAATTGTGGAGAAATTAAATAACAAGATAAAATTGAATTAAATTAAATAATAAAGTGAAATTTTCTACCATGACCTTGAAAAGTCTTCCTGTTAAATCAACGTTAAAACTTGCTGCACGAATTTTGGAATGTTCTTCGCCATTTTGTTGAGCATTGAACCTCGGTCAGAGTTCAGCGACAAAAGCTGAAGAAACTTTGACATTTCGTCGTTCAATCCTAATGCTCCAAAGTTCAATAAAATGGCAAAGGGAGATCTTTATGAAGATGAGACTTCAATCTTCGGGACTGTGATAGATTTAATCACAAAGAGAATTTTCCAACGTTTAAATTTTCCCCAATTTTGGGGAACAAAAGTGGTCCTTGGTTTCCCACTTGCTACAAAGAGAAAATCTACGAAAAAAGTAGGATCGTCAAACTTCCAGCTTGATCGCGTACAATTGGATCGTTGTACAATTTCTTTTTTTGAAATAAAATTTCAGCAACTCAAAGCGCGAGCAATTTTTCGTCGAGTGTGCGAATTTCGTCTTTGTACCTTATTTATTTATTTATTCATTTATTCATTTTTTCACGGGTAAAAAGGAATATCTATTGGTACAAAAAGTGATACAATTATAAAAAAAGAATTTTTTTTAAATGTAATGAGACCGAGTGAAAAATTACGAGGAGATACTAAGTAATGAGATGGAAATGAATGGTTAAAAACATCGATCAAACAACGTGCGATTGTATAATATACGATTGTATAATATATTAATAAATATGCAATAATAATATATAATAATATATATTAATAAATATTAATTAATTATATAAATATATATTTACTTATAATAATAAAAAATTATATAAATTATATAAATAAATTACTTATAATAATAAAAAATTATTTAAATAAATAGTTTTATATACTATATAAATATATATAGTTTTATATAAATATATAGTTATAATTATATAAATATCACAAGATGGAAATAAATGGTTAAAAACATCGATCAAACAACGTGCATTATTAATAAATATACGATTATATAATATATTAATAAATATGTAATAATAATATATAATAATATATATTAATAAATATATATTTACTTATAATAATAAAAAATTATATAAATAAATATTAATTAATTATAAAAATATATATTTACTTATAATAATAAAAAATTATATAAATTATATAAGTAAATTACTTATAATAATAAAAAATTATTTAAATAAATAGTTTTATATACTATATAAATATATAGTTATAATTATATAAATATCACAAGATGGAAATAAATGGTTAAAAACATCGATCAAACAACGTGCATTATTAATAAATATACGATTATATAATATATTAATAAATATGTAATAATAATATATAATAATATATATATTAATAAATATATATTTACTTATAATAATAAAAAATTATATAAATTATATAAATAAATTATAATAATGAAAAATTATTTAAATAAATAGTTTTATATACTATAAATATATATAGTTTTATATAAATATATAGTTATAATTATATAAGTATCACAAGATGGAAATAAATGGTTAAAAACATCGATCAGACAATGTGCATTATTAGCGTTAATAAATATACAATTATATAATATATTAATAAACGTGTAATAATAATATGTAATATATTAATACATATATTAACAATAATATTATACATTAATAATATATAATATATTAATAAATATACAGTTACAATTATATAAATGTTATAATAAATATATAGTTATAGAAGCCACACCAACATGCCCGATGGTATTCAATGTGAAGCAATTCAGAACGACGTGCAGCGATCTGGATGGAACATTAAGTTCAAACATTTCAATTCGACATTCGGCCACGAGATCCATTGAACATCCTATTGACAAAGATCGGAAGCCAGCTATTATTTCCCTGCGACGCGTCAGGTCAAATTTAATTTGGTTGGAACGTACTCGTACGCACGGGTCTCTGTAAAAGTAACGAACTCGAGTGTCGAGCGAATTAATTGAAACGCAAGTTTGCCAGTAATATTCGATAATCGAGAGAGAAGTTACGGCTGAAACGTGGCGCTAACGCGGCGTTGGTTCTTAATGGAGCAACACCATTCGATCGTAAACGTCTGTATATCTTCTGATTCGCCTTCCGGTCACGGATCCTCCCTCCCCCTCGCCTGAAATCTCGCGATTCCAGTCATTTCCTCAAATTAACAAAAAGACGCCGCGACAGCGCGGGAACGAGGACGCGGCGGAAATTGTTCGCCCCCGATACGGCGCGCAGACACGTTCTTCAATCTCGCACCTTGTCGACGAGAATGATCAATAGCGCCAGGTGAAAAATACCTGGCGGAGGAATGAAGAGAGGGGGGAGTCTCGAGATACGCGAGACAGATCTCTCGCAAAGTTCGAGTTGAAATCGACCGTGTGAAGCCCGACCGTTCTGATTTCGGTCGTTTCCCCGCTCGTCTTTCTAACGAAATTATCGTCGAAAGTGTCGAAGAAACTTCGGAGAAATCGGTCCCTCTGCTTCGGTTTCGAGTAACTCCACGAACGATCCCGTTTGTACAATTTTGCTCCGCCAACGTTTTCTGCAACGTTAACTCGCCTCGTTCGCGTGTTTTCGTCGAAATCGAGTTAAATTGAACTTAATTTAAATTTGGCGCGTGTTGAATAAAATTTCTTCCCCCCCGATCCCGGTGAAACTGGGATCGTTACTTCGTGAAATTAAAATGCTCGCTCGTTCGTTCCATCCTTCCGAATCTAATTTCAGTGTTTCGTTGCGTTTAATTTCTTCCTTTCCACGTTAAACGTTAACTTTGTACAAATACTCGCACGAGCGTGAATATTTTTATTTCCACCTTTCGCTCTTCGTCCAGTTTGCTTTAATCTCAAATGTAATTTCAATATTTTGTCACACGCGCGTACGCTGATTTCAATTCTCCTTCTCGGCTTAAACATTAACTTCAGTACGAACCAAATGGAAACATTAACTAACGAGAGAAAAAAAAGTGGTCCTCTTCCACTCTTCATCCGGTTTTCCTTTAATTCTGAATTAATTTCTTTAATTTCTAGATTTCAATGTTTTATTATATATGCGTGCGCTGACTTCAATTCTTGCCCATTCGAATTTAAATATTAACTTCAATGTAAACCTTCCGGGAACGAGAACGTTTTTACTTCCACCACCAACGTTCGCTGGCCGTACGAAAAGCAAAAGAAATTCCTTTCACTCTTCATCCAGTTTCCCTTAATTTTAAATGTAATTCTAAATACCATCTCGATATTTCAATCATGCGCGTGCTCGTGCTAATTTCAATGTTTCGAACTTAAATGTTACCTCCTTTTAACTTCTCATCTTAAATGTTAATTCCAATATTATGGACTATTATATTAGAGTATTATATTATATTAGTATTATATTAATATTACATTATATAGAGTATTATATTAATATTATATTAATATATATTATATTAATATTATATTAATATTATATTAATATTACATTAGAGTATTATATTATATTAATATTATATTAGAGCATTGCATTAATATTATAAGTAAGATATTAATACTATATATAAGAATATTATATTAATATCAATATCAATATAATATTAATCTCCAATAAAAACTTTTCAAACACCTTTGCCACAAATTAAAATACCTCTACTTCCACTACAAACGTGCGACGATTTCAAATCTTCCTCTCTTCCAACTTAAACAGCAACTTCGACAAAAACTTCCCAAATACCCCCCTCCACCGAATGAAAACACCTCTGTCACTACTAAATTGTTCGTTGCTCGCGGAAGAAAATAAAGAAAGTCATTAACAAGTCGGCAGTTTTTAAAATCCTGCAACTCGTGAACGTTTAATATATATATATATATGTATATACGGAACATAAGAATTTAAATATTGCGAACGAACGAACTCGACAAACTCGACAAACTGTCCTCGTTCTTGCTTACCGCGCCAAATGTCCAATGCAAAACGCTGTTTGCGCTGTTCGCGCCGAGTTGCACTTGCTCGCGATGGCCAGTGATCCGCGATGGAGTGCATCGTGATTCACGCGAGCAGCCGCTAATGCGTTTCATCATACGAAGTGTACAGGGACCAAATGAAAAATGCAAAATCAGGTGGCGCCCTCCCCCTCCGCCATCGTTTTCCCACTCCTCTTTTCCAGCCTTTTTTCTCCTCGCGCGCGGCGTGTTTGTCGAGCTGCTAAGTGGTACCCCGTTGCGCTTCCCTCGGTGAATCGTCTCTCCTCTCTCTTTCTTCAGAACCGCCCCCGGTCCTCTTCCTCTTCACCCGCCGCCTCTATTCTCAATTTTACGGGGTTCGCGGCGCCGCGACCCTCATTGAAATATAGTTGCATCTAAGCGAAACACATCGAGCCGCGTCGACACGGTTTGAGACGGTTTGAAGAGAAGAGGTATACAAATTCTGTAGGAAATGACAATTGGAAAATTCAGAGAGGAGAATATCGAGGAACAGAGGGAATGATAAATTGTGCGTCGTTGCTCGCCACTGTGAGAGTTAACGTAACGACGAAAGAATGTACATCTGCCTCGGTTGTCCTCGAGCTTCGATTCAACCTGAACCACCGTTCGCTCGTGCCTGTTTCCCGCTGCTTTCATCCGTCTTCTCCCGGTTAAATTATTCGCTTCTCCCCTGTGGTTTCAATGGGTTTCCTTCGTGCGAGGTTATATTAGCTTGGATATGAGAAGCTGGGCAAGTGACGTGCGCCGCAAGTTCTTTACGTTGGACGGCGAGACGGCTCGCGAAAATTCAGATGCCTGAGAAACAGATCGGCGTAGCGCGGCGTGTAACGTTGTAAATACGTCTCTGGACCGCTACGCGACAAACTTGAGACTCGACGGAAGAATCACCGAAAGCGTAGCGCAATTACGACCCGTTGTAAAAGTTCTGTCCCGCATGGTTCGCGAAGATTCCTGGGAAATCTCGTGTCAGATTTTCAGCGAGCGCCTCCGGGAAATCTGCGCGAGCGTTTCCGAGGAATTGTCGTCGATCGCCGGCTTCTCTTCGAGGCAGTAAAATGTCTCCGCCAGCACGCGAGGATGCTGCGCGATGCGTTTGCGTGGAAAACGCGAGAGAATAAGTGAGAATGTAAAAGGTTGATCCAACCAACGTTTAACTGACTAATATACAACATATTAGTTGTATAACTAACTAGCATGCAATTAACATTTATATATCGTTGTTCGGTACTACAAGGGTTGACAGTCCCAGTAGAAAGTTATTCGTTCAGTGACTGTCTAATACTACTTGTCCAGCAACTTCGACCGAAACACGTACGAATTTTGTCCCATAAAAATTCGCCTCGATTTCATGCAACCGTATACACAGCCTGTCCTCGAAATCGTGGTACAATCGGTTAGATTGTGATTCTAAAGGATAGGTTTTATTCTTCTTTTCTCGATTGATCTTTATACGTAGAATCGGACCACGATTTACACGGAACATCCTGTGCATGTGCGTCGTTCTTCGAAGCGGATACAGACGCTTCTCTTCCCTATCAAATCGGCTTACGTCGAACACGTATCCGTCTGTTCGTTTGTCAAGCCTGTTTCTCTCTTTTTTCTTTTTCTTCTTCTTCTTCTTTTTTTCTCGAACATACAGCGAGCAAGCAGTTTCGAGACAGTCTCGTGAATCGCCCGGTGATGGATGACATTTCCTTCTGTGCGACAGAGAATCGCATTGGCAGTACGATTCAGCATAGAAGGCTCGACCAAAAGGGGATTAATCCATTACGGTCGGTGTTAAGGCACGCATGATGCCGCGTGACGCGTGAGTTCACCCGCTTGAAAAATCGTAACTCATTGGTTTGGTTCCTCTTCTTTTTTTTTTTTTTTCTTTTCGGTCCATTCACGCGCGCGAGTTATAACGATTTGTGGCGCTCGTTCTTCTGGCGTGCGCGCGAGCGTGGAAAAATTATTGCCACGCTTGCAGATATTCGTCGGCGTTTGTAACATGAATATTACATTTGAAAGATGAACTGTTCAAACAGACTATCCCGCTAAGAGCAATTATTCAAATGTTTTCTAGGTTAGGTTATTTTGTAGGTTAGGTTATTCAAATTTTCTGTAGGTTAGGTTATTGAAATATTTTCTAGGTTATGTGATTCAAATGTTTTGTAGGTTAGGTTATTCAAATGTTTTCTAGGTTAGGTTATTCAAATTTTCTGTAGGTTAGGTTATTGAAATATTTTCTAGGTTATGTGATTCAAATGTTCTGTAGGTTAGGTTATTCAAATATTTTGTAGGTTAGGTCGTACAAATGTTTTGTAGGTTAATAAATAAGAGAATGGTTCATTAATGAATGGTCAGTAATAAATAGTTCATTTTTTAGGTTCATAACATTTCGTAGATTAATAAACACGTAGGGAACAGAATGGAAGATCATTGGATGATCGTAGAAGTGATCCATTCGATTATTGGCCACAAATAATAATTCTCGAAGGTTTGGAAATAAGATTTTATAAAAATAGTCTCAGAATCTTTGAACTTTTGACAACTTGTGAACTGACACGAACGATGCACTGAATTCAATCGACTAACAAACAAATATATTAATATCAATATATTATCACATATATTATTATTAATATATCTGTTCGACTTTTAAAATCTTACATTTATTTGTTTTCATCTATAAAAATATTTTAATTATTTGCACGAAAGGACTGTAATTTATAAATTATTTATATTTATATATTAATAAATATATTTATAAATTATTCTGACATACTAGTATTTTAAGTTTAGAATTTAAATAAAATTCTATAAACTATGACAAATGAGAATTTTAATTTTAAATTATATTATATTAATATTAACGGTAATATCAAGAGTTGCATTTTTTATTTTATTCGAACGAAAAATTTTAAGTCGCACGATCGTAACATATTAATAATAAATCACGTGTCTAAAAATCACCGCGATAGAAGTGTCGAAGAGGTCACGTAGTCACAGTCCGTAGGTGATGTTTTTATCACATCATTTCTGAACTGAATTTCGATTGCGCGGGTCGCTATGTATTCGGCATTTGAGTGAAAGAATAATTAAATCGTTGAACAAGCGGGAGGAGGAAGAGAAAACGAAAAAAAAAAGAAAAAACTGCAACGTTACCCGAGAGGAGCGGGTAATTTATCCACTTACGGAAGAGGTCTGTCGTGTCAATTAACGCGAATCACTTTGGCATTTTTGTTCGGGCGTAATATCGCTTATAATAACGTTACACACGTCGGCCGACCATTGGATATTTTGCAGTGGAAGAGCCGGATAGGGACGGGGTGAGGGGATGTGGAGGTGGGGGGAGGGGGAACACCGGCGAAATATGGTAACAAGATTAATTTCAACTAAAATTTCCACGAAATGTCACGGGCCTGTACTTGTGAAACGTACGTACGCCTCGGCTGGTCGACGTGTGCCGAGTACTCCGGTAATTAAATTTGCATTCCTTTATTTTTTGCAACGCTGAAGCGAGTTGAATCAGGCCACGGCGGGAAAAAGACCACTCAAAGCTCTCCTCTCTTTTCATATGTATACACACATGTATATTTATATCTTCCGCTCGTCGGGAACATCGCGGGATCGCTGCAGGGGGAATCTGAAGTGAGGCAAGGCCCCCAACTTCATTCCCCTCTGATAATTTTTTCGTGGTACTATGTCCCGATATATCGCATCGAATCGTCGGCAATAAATTCTCGCGAGTTGAGGATCTTGGATTCTATCTGCGAGTAATTTTTGTCAGATCCGCGGTTTGACGGAGTTGAAGTCGAGAAGAAAGAAAAGAGAAGATCGTGAGAAGATCTCGACGTGGAAATTATCGGGATGATTCTGTAATTAATATAATTGTTACAATTTTGATAAATCTGCGAGTAACTCTGGTAAATGTGCAATTTTACGCGGCTGAGATTGAAAATTACTTTGCGAACGAGATCGTAAAAAATAATGGAACTTCGAGCATGATGGGTATCCTTTCAAAATTAAAGATCGGTGAGGAATATTATCTCGTTGAGAAATTGGCATTTTAAGGACTAGTATTATACACAATTATAATATTGCATTACGTTACACAGTATTAATTATATGAACGAAATCGTAAAAATAGTGGAATTTTGAACGGGATGAGTATGCATCAGAAATCAAAAATCGGTGGGAAATATTATCTCGTCGAAAAATTGGCGTTTCAAGACTCAGAGTTATCCAGTAATAATTATGCCGAGTGAAATTGTAGAAATATAAGATTTTTAATAGGATGAGTATGCTTCGACAATCAAAGATCAGTGAAAAATATTATCTCGTCGAGAAATCGTAATTTTAAGAACTAGAATTGCCTGTAATTGTAATATCGTAATATATCACACAGTAATAATTATATGAATGAGATGGTAAAAATAATGGAATTGTGAACGTGCTGAGCTATCCTTTCAAAAATCAGAGATCAAATGAAAAATATTATCTTGTCGAGGAATCGTCATTTTAAGAACTAGAATTGCCTATAATTATAATATCACAATATATCACACAGTGATAATTACATGAAATCGTAAAAATAATGGAATTGTGAACAAGCTCAGCATCGTTTCAAAATCAGAAATCGGTATTTAAAATATTGTCACGTCGAGAAATCGGTATTTTAAGAACTAGAATTGCCTATAATTATAATATCACAACATATCACACAGTGATAATTACATGAAATCGTAAAAATAATGGAATTGTGAACAAGCTCAGCATCGTTTCAAAATCAGAAATCGATATTTAAAATATTGTCATGTCGAGAAATCGGTATTTTAAGAACTAGAATTGCCTATAATTATAATATCACAACATATCGCACAGTGATAATTACATGAAGTCGTAAAAACAATGGAATTGTGAACAAGCTCAGCATCGTTTCAAAATCAGAAATCGGTATTTAAAATATTGTCATGTCGAGAAATCGGTGTTTTAAGAACTAGAATTGCCTATAATTATAATATCACAACATATCACACAGTGATAATTACATGAAATCGTAAAAATAATGGAATTGTGAGCAAGCTCGTTTCAAAATCAGAAATCGGTATTTAAAATATTGTTACGTCGAGAAATCGGCATTTTAAGAACTAGAATTGCCTATAATTATAATATCACAACATATCACACAGTGATAATTACATGAAATCGTAAAAATAATGGAATTGTGAACAAGCTCAGCATCGTTTCAAAATCAGAAATCGGTATTTAAAATATTGTCACGTCGAGAAATCGGCATTTTAAGAACTAGAATTGCCTATAATTATAATATCACAACATATCACACAGTGATAATTACATGAAATCGTAAAAATAATGGAATTGTGAACAAGCTCAGCATCGTTTCAAAATCAGAAATCGGTATTTAAAATATTGTCACGTCGAGAAATCGGCATTTTAAGAACTAGAATTGCCTATAATTATAATATCACAACATATCACACAGTGATAATTACATGAAATCGTAAAAACAATGGAATTGTGAACAAGCTCAGCATCGTTTCAAAATCAGAAATCAGTACTTAAAATATTGTCACGTCGAGAAATCGGTATTTTAAGAACTAGAATTGCCTATAATTATAATATCACAATATATCACACAGTGATAATTACATGAAATCGTAAAAATAATGGAATTGCGAACAGGCTGAGCAGCGTTTCAAAATCAGAAATCGGTATTTAAAATATTGTCACGTCGAGAAATCGGTATTTTAAGAACTAGAATTGCCTATAATTATAATATCACAACATATCACACAGTGATAATTACATGAAATCGTAAAAATAATGGAATTGCGAACAGGCTGAGCAGCGTTTCAAAATCAGAAATCGGTATTTAAAATATTGTTACGTCGAGAAATCGGCATTTTAAGAACTAGAGTTATCCAGTAACAAATCATTCCGCGAATTGGATGGACAAAAGTCACGAGATAGACTAGTTGTATATGTACGTCAAGAATTCAATTAGAGAAGCAACACGAGAGCAGACATCGTCTGAGACGTGTGGACGACGAGAAAAGTGAGCGATGAAAAAGAACGCTGCCCAGATAAATAACGTAATACGCCCGTGGAAACTTTAATTTTCTCGCGAGATCATGCGCATCGTTAAATGAGCAATTCTCTGTTCCGTTTTCTAGCCCCTCTGAAAAGAGAGAGAAGAAGAGAGAGAGAGAGGAGCCTAGAAAAGACAATCCACGTTTCAAATGCAAATAGAGAACACGCCTTCGCTCGCAGAGCTCACCTGTTTTCAGCTGATACACACAGGCAAGTCTCGCGTTCGATAAAGAGTGGAAAAGCAATTTGGCGAGTCGCCGCGGCGCGACGTCTAGTAAACAGAGAGAGAGGAATATAATCGGGCGGTGCCCGATTCTTCGTAAGGCCGGGCTGCAAATTATGCGTGAAACCGAATTTCGTACTTTGGAAGCCGATGGGAGTTTGCAGTGGTGCTTACAAACGCGTCGAAATTCGTCGCGTACTGTCTTGAGATGATCACGTAAATTTTCTGATTTTATTCAGTAATTATTTACCGTGTATAATAAATATAACAATTTATATAAAATTTAGATTTGCTTATATATGTATGTGTGCGTTGGGGAAGCGATGCGTTGTATCATAACGGCGACGAACGAACAAAGAAGCATTTTATGCGACCAAGATTGAGAACGCGAGGGAAAGAGGAAGAACGTGAGAGAGCGAAGAGCAATCGGCTTAGAGTAGATCGCTTGCAAATGTTTCGCAGATTTTTACTGGTTTTTCTATTCACTCTCTTCTACCTACGTTTATTATTTATAATTATCGCCAACAACAATCTTATTTGTTCTATCGATAATGTCTCTCAAGAACTATCAGTAATTATTTTATCGACGTTCTGTTGGTATTAAAGATCTCTTAAAGTTATTCAAACCTTCCAAGACGTCTTTTCTTTTCTTTCTCTCTGGTAAGGGTTTGCCTTTTATTTTCTCTTGCCTCACTCTGTTTTTCCTACATTTATTATTTATAATTATATACATCCTACGCTTATGATTTATAATTATATACATCCCACATTTATTATTTATAATTATTATCAACAACAATCTTATTTATTCTGTCGATAATATCTCTCAAGAACTATCAGTAATTGTTTTATCGACGTTCTGTTGGTATTAAAGATCTCTTAAAGATATTCGAACTTTCCAAAACGTCTTTTCTTTCTCTCTGGCGAAGCTTTGCCTTTTATTTTCTCTTATCTCACTCTGTTCTTCCTACATTTATTATTTATAATTATATACTTCCTACATTTATTATTTATAATTATATACTTCCTACATTTATTATTTATAATTACATACATCCTACATTTATTGTTTATAACTATTATCAACAACAATCTTTTTGTTCTATCGATAATATCTCTCAAGAACTATCAGTGATTGTTTTATCAATGTCCTCTTGGTATTAAAATCATTCGAACCTTCCAAGACGTCTTTTCTTTCCTCTGGCAAAACTTTGCCGTCGATTTTTTCTTGCCTTACTCCTACATTTATTATTTATAATTAGATACATCCTACATTTATTATTTATAATTATATACATCTCACATTTATTATTTATAATTATTATCAACAACAATCTTATTTATTCTGTCGATAATATCTCTCAAGAACTATCAGTAATTGTTTTATCGACGTTCTGTTGGTATTAAAGATCTCTTAAAGATATTCGAACTTTCCAAAACGTCTTTTCTTTCTCTCTGGCAAAGCTTTGCCTTTTATTTTCTCTTGCCTCACTCTGTTCTTCCTACATTTATTATTTATAATTATATACTTCCTGCATTTATTATTTATAATTATATACATCCCACATTTATTATTTACAATTATTATCAACAACAATCTTATTTATCGACAATGGCTCTCAAGAACTATCACTGACTATTTTATCAATGTCTTATTAAAATTATTTTAACTTTCCAAAGACGTTTTTTCTTTCGCTCTTTGGCAAAAAAAGAAGAAAAAACTTTGCCCTCGATTCTCTCCTGCCTTACTCTAGAAAACCATCCCGATGGAAACCACCTCTTCTCGATTTTTTTTTTCTCCCCCTAGCTTACGAAATTCCCTTTTTCCTCACTTTTGCCGCGCGCGTTCGAATTCGAAGCGGGGCCACTTCCCGTGGGAGATCCGCGGAGCAACGGCGCGAGAAAATCGTCGCTGCTAATGCATTGGAACGCACACGGCTCGTCCCTCGCGAGATCACGAGATGGGAATAATATACTCGCTGTAGACATCGTGACCCAGTAGTCTTTCCCCGATATGTTTACCGAGCACGGCACTTTCCGCGCGCGCGTTAACAATGCACCTTTGGCTTTCTCCTGTTCCCTCCTCGAGCATCGTTGAATATGCAACGGAATCGATCGTTCGGGTATAATGCATTTCATATATATATACGGCCTGTGTAGATGTATGTGAGTTTACCGTGCATCTTTCACCGAGCTCGAGAATCTCTCTCTGTCTCTCTCTCTCTCTCTCTCTTTTCCCCTGATCCCTCATTGAGAGGAGAATTGAATGCACGGTGGGAAACTCGTGTCCCGCTGCTCGTTCTGTGAAAGCGTGAAGGAAACGCGGGATCGTCGTTCCCAGTTTTTTTTTTTTTTTTTTTTCTTTTTCATTGCGGCTCCGCGTTTTGTTCCGCCAAATGATAACGTTTTCCTCGACGATCTTTCCCGCGGTGGTCTTCAATGGGGTCGGCGCGAGTGGAAAGGCGGAGGAGCCGCTTGATTGGACAGTTGCCTCCGTCGGAGACGACGTGGAACACCGTGGATGTTGACCTATCGCGCTGGTAACTGGTTCGCGGACCATAACGAATGACCAAACCGTACGCGCAGTTTCAAAGAAACGAAAAAGAAAAAAAAAAGAAAAGAAGAGGAACTTTTTTTCTAACATGAAAGAGGAAAACCGGAAACGCTGATTTCAATTGTTAAAATGTTTGTTGAAACGAAGAAAAGAAAATTTAAAATTTTATAATTTCAATTCTGATAGTTTAAAATTATTTAAATTCAAATAAATTCTTTCTTACAGAGTGGGGCATGAATAATCCCACCAAGCAACTAACGTCTCAAATGAAATTCATTGAAACGCATCTTTAGGCGGGTTAAGAAATATCCCACCGTGCGTCAACTGTCAAAAAAAAAGGGGAAAAAAAAAAATGTGGAACAATTTTCAATCCACCTAACTCGAAAGAGTTGAATCGTTATATCCCTTCGTCGCGTTCAATTCAATAAAGTAATTCTCGTAAAACTGGCAACGCTGTCAATTTTCTTTTTTTTATTTCAATTCTCGTCGCCGGTAGCGCTGCGGTGCAAAGTCCGCCCGAGTCGGTATAACAGGATGCGACACGAAAATGGTAAGAGTAACCTCCGAATATCGTAAGAAAAGCCCGAAATCGTCGTTTCATGCATCTCGTCTGTGATCCACGTTACATCATCGATCGCGAGTGCGTCAAATAGAAGCTAAATCTATTGACAAATTGTCAAGTTACTGAACAACTTGAATTTTTCATTCAATTTCAATTGAATTATCATTAAATTACTGAACAGTTCATTTTTAATTCGATATCAACTCAAGTTATTATTAAATTACTAAGAGATAAGCTGGCGAGAAGGGGAAAATTCGGCCAAATTAGAGACAAAGCTGTGAAACGTAAGCACACTGCCCTTAAATGCCGACCTCGTTCCCGACCGTGCCAGTTCGAAGGGTCAGCGAACGATCCTCGGAAGCAGATCCATCGCCACTTTCGACGGAATGCAACGGATCCGGAACGAGACGGGCGGTGGTCGTTAGCCGGGGAGTTAATTATAGAAGCGAGCGCGTAATTTCGGGCGGCGTTAAGTTTGTATTCATCTGTCACGCTTCGAAAAGGTTCACTGCACCCGGTTACACTCGCGGCACGCTCCGCGAATTTCGCAATTAAATGCTCCCCGGGCCCGGTCGTGACTTTGCCATGGGAATTACCGCTGCCACTGCCGCGGCAAGTTCGCTTTGATCTCCTCTTCCTCTGCTTTCAACCCTTTCGCCCGGGCCAAGTTGTTGCTTGGACAATATTCCGGGGCCGGATCGTCGGGATTTTCCGTGTTACTTAACTAAGCTAAACGCGAACGATCAGAGAGAGAGAGAGAGAGAGAGAGAGAGAGAGAGAGAGGTTCCTCGCGACGTGAAACAACTTAATAACGAGCGTCGGAAATTTTGAAATTTGCAAATTTGCTCCCTGCACTACCACGAGGCGGGTAATTGGATTTCGCGAAGGTTAGGTTCCTGTCGGGTTAGTCGAAGACTTTCATCAGAGATTCGCACGAATCTCTGAACGAATTTTATTAGCTGTCTTACAATTAGCCAAGTTGCAGCTGTCGAAACTTGCCTGAAAGGCAAACGAAATAGAAAAAAGTGTCGATGTGTCGATAAAATTCTTGTTTGCGACCGATTTTCAATACTTTTTTCCGTACGCTTCCCTTCGAAAAGAATCCTCCTCTGTTTTTTCGATGCAACTCTTGCTGCATGTGTCTCACGGCGTTCGTTCGATCGAATTTCGCAATATTTCGTCTCGAATAGGTTAAGAGCAATTGATTCGCGTTGAAATTTTCTCATTTCCTCTTTCCCTCGGATATTCTCGACGCAAATTGAGAGAACGCTCATGGATCGTTATCCTAGTAAGAAAGACAGAAGTATTTAATCACTTGCGGACCACAACGAGTGACCGAACCGTCAAATTATCGAGAAGCGATAAATCTATCATTCGTACTTAAAATATACTCGAAACTTATTGCAATTTTCGGACGAAAGATACGCTGGCGTGGCACGTGTCATTGTGAAGGTGAAAATATTTTCTCAATTGATATAATCGATCTTGTCGCGACTACGAATGTATAACACACTTAAGGGCGTACAGAAAAATGTAGGGAATACAGCGAGACATCAAAGGGAGGATCGAGAGATGAAAAGCCCTGGAAATACACAAATCCAAGATGGCCGGATATCAAAGAACCGTAGGTAGAGAGAACGGTGGAAGAAGTAACCATCACGATCAATCCAATTAATTCGTGACGACTTAATCCCTCCCCCCTTTCGCTTAGGCCATCGTCAAGGGTCTTTTCGACGTTTTCAGCGTTTCTTGTAATTCTAGAAATTACTCTCGTCCGGGTAGGTCGGCAGAGGCTGGATTCCCTTCCGTTCTTCGTTCGCGTAAGCTAGCTGGCTTGCATCGATGCAATTAGAAGACGGCCACGAAATTAACGTGCGTAACTATAGCGGCGCCGAGACGCGTCGAGAAGGAAAAGCGCGTACGTAACATTAAATCGCCGCCGTTAATTGGAGATTTCGTGGGAGAACTGGCACCGCTGCGTTTATTAAACGTTGTGATCACTGCGCTAACACGGCACAGATCCAATCGTTACGAAATGAATCGAACTTTCACACATGTAAATGTCAGAGACGTTTCACAATTAAAATTCGTATCTCTGTGACGTGAAATTATTTTCACAGCGCGTCGGATCTACGACGAAGTCGAGGAGAAACACGAATATTTGCTCCTCCTTTAACCATTTTAACGTCGATCGACAAGCAGTTGTATCTGAGGGAAGAACATCGAGTCGAGTTGTCACGGGTTTGAGACGGTTTGAAGAGAAGAGGTGTACAAATTCTGTAGGAAATGACAATTGGAAAATTCAGAGAGGAGAATATCGAGGAACAGAGGGAATGATAAATTGTGCGTCGTTGCTCGCCACTGTGAGAGTTAACGTAACGACGAAAGAATGTACATCTGCCTCGGTTGTCCTCGAGCTTCGATTCAACCTGAACCACCGTTCGCTCGTGCCTGTTTCCCGCTGCTTTCATCCGTCTTCTCCCGGTTAAATTATTCGCTTCTCCCCTGTGGTTTCAATGGGTTTCCTTCGTGCGAGGTTATATTAGCTTGGATATGAGAAGCTGGGCAAGTGACGTGCGCCGCAAGTTCTTTACGTTGGACGGCGAGACGGCTCGCGAAAATTCAGATGCCTGAGAAACAGATCGGCGTAGCGCGGCGTGTAACGTTGTAAATACGTCTCTGGACCGCTACGCGACAAACTTGAGACTCGACGGAAGAATCACCGAAAGCGTAGCGCAATTCCGACCCGTTGTAAAAGTTCTGTCCCGCATGGTTCGCGAAGATTCCTGGGAAATCTCGTGTCAGATTTTCAGCGAGCGCCTCCGGGAAATCTGCGCGAGCGTTTCCGAGGAATTGTCGTCGATCGCCGGCTTCTCTTCGAGGCAGTAAAATGTCTCCGCCAGCACGCGAGGATGCTGAGCGATGCGTTTGCGTGGAAAACGCGAGAAAATAAGTGAGAATGTAAAAGGTTGATCCAACCAACGTTTAACTGACTAATATACAACATATAGTTGTATAACTAACTAGCATGCAATTAACATTTATATATCGTTGTTCGGTACTACAAGGGTTGACAGTCCCAGTAGAAAGTTATTCGTTCAGTGACTGTCTAATACTACTTGTCCAGCAACTTCGACCGAAACACGTACGAATTTTGTCCCATAAAAATTCGCCTCGATTCCACGCAACCGTATACACAGCCTGTCCTCGAAATCGTGGTACAATCGGTTAGAGTGTGATTCTATTCTCTTCGAGGTAGTAAAATTTTTCTAGCGTGCTAGAAAACGTTTGTGGAGAAGGCATCGCGGGATACTTTGTCGCGTGTGATTCGAGTTTGACCTACATCGGCGGCTCGACAAGGGACGTATGATTTAAATAGCATGGCGGTCCACGTTTCCTGTTGTCCCGTGTCACGCAGCCTCGTCGCCGTTAATTCTGTAAGCCCCCGTAGTTGTGAATGGCCATAATTCCTCCGTATAATCATATTCTTCGTGTATTCTGCTCTGGAATTAAACGCGCTCGAGCTTCCCCCCAGAACGATGAAACGGATACTTATTGCATAACTGGTGGAACATTGTCGGTTATGGATGCTTGACCGTTGCTGCAACCATAAGCGAATTAATTGATTACTATTTATCTCGATCTCTGTACTTTGTCGACAAAAACGATCCAGCGTAGAGATTGAATTTCACAGCGAGCTGCTATAACGTTATAAAATTTCGAAAGTTCGGTTCCACTTTGATCGTTTACAAAATTCGATGAACGTTCTAGATTTGTATCTTTTGCTCTGTCGTCCGTGAAATTTTGTCCAATTACGTTACTTTGTGTGCAAGTGCGTCGAATAATCATTGGAAAGAATCATTTTGAAATTTATCATCTGCGAAATATCTCGTGGAATTGCTTCGACTCTGATAAAAGTACAATTCTTCTGCTTCGAACACCCTTTATAAAATTCGCTGTCGAATAGTTATTGAAAAAAAAAGGGAGAAAAAAAATGAAGGAAACCTCTTTAGTGCATCGCATAAAAAATTCACGAGATTGCGACAGGACTAAAAGATAACAGGCGATTATGAAACATCTCCTCTATCGTTATTTTCACTTCTTGTGGCTTTTTTCAATATCCGGTATACACACACTACGTTCCAATGCAAATTGTACAATATGTATGCAATCACCTTTCATACTAACGACACACTCGTTTAACTCGAAAGTCACACAAAAATTCGCAACCCTACCAGCGCATTCCGTATCAAAGACACGTTTATTGAACTTTGAACAAAATGAAGGTAACGAAACTATCGACACGCTTTAACATCGTGCTCTGCAAGGGATATAACGCGAAATGAAACCATGATTTGTTACTGTCATTGCACTGGAGTAGAATTACATTTGGGGACACTGACAGCGAAAGTTGGAAACTTTACTCTAGTGCAATGACGGTAACAAAAGTAATTCTACTCTAGTGCAATGACGCTAACAAAAGTAATTTTACTCTAGTACAATGACAGTAACCAAAGTAACTCTATTCTAGTGCAATGACAGTAACAAAAGTAACTCTACTCTAGTGCAATGACAATAACAAATGTAACTCTACTCTTGTGCAATGACAGTGACAAATGTATTTCTGTTCTAGTGCAATGATAGTAACCAAAGTAACTCTATTCTAATGCAATGACAGTAACAAAAATAACTCTACTCTAGTGCAATGACAGTAACAAATGTAACTCTACTCTAGTGCAATGACAGTGACAAATGTATCTGTTCTAGTGCAATGACAGTAACAAATGTATCTCTGCTCTAGTGCAATGATAGTAACAAATGTAACTCTATTCTAGTGCAATGACAGTAACAAAAGTAACTCTATTCTAGTGCAATGACAGTAACAAAAGTAACTCTATTCTAGTGCAATGACAGTAACAAATGTATCTCTACTCTAGTGCAATGACAGTAACAAATGTAACTCTACTCTAGTGCAATGACAGTAACCAAAGTAACTCTAATCTAGTGCAATGACAGTAACAAATGTAACTCTATTCTAGTGCAATGACAGTAACCAAAGTAACTCTAGTCTAGTGCAATGACAGTAACAAAAGTAACTCTACTCTAGTGCAATGACAGTAACAAAAGTAACTCTACTCTAGTGCAATGACAGTAACAAATGTATCTCTACTCTAGTGCAATGACAGTAACAAATGTATCTCTACTCTAGTGCAATGACAGTAACAAATGTATCTCTACTCTAGTGCAATGACAGTAACAAATGTATCTCTGCTCTAGTGCAATGACAGTAACAAAAGTAGCTCTACTCTAGTGCAATGACAGTAACAAAAGTAGCTCTACTTTAGTGCAATGACAGTAACAAGTGTATCTCTACTCTAGTGCAATGACAGTAACAAATGTATCTCTACTCTAGTGCAATGACAGTAACAAAAGTAACTCTACTCTAGTGCAATGACAGTAACCAAAGTAACTCTATTCTAGTGCAATGACAGTAACAAAAGTAACTCTACTCTAGTGCAACGACAGTAACAATAGTAACAACGAACGGAAAAAGAGAAGAGAGGGGATGTCTCTAATTTCGTCTCAAGTTAAATAAACGTGTCTTCGTACAGAATGCTCTTCACACTGAATTTACAAGTACTAACTATCTTATAATTAACTAAAACTAAGCGCACGCATCCCACGACGTCCCTGGGAGATCCCTCGTCGTCCCAGATATTAACTGTCTTATAATTAACTAAAACTATACGCACACAACTTAAAACTAAAACGCAATGTCCCTGCGAGATCCCTCGTCGTCCATCGGTGGCCCGCTGGGGGCCCAATAGTTTACTTATCAACTAATTGTACCTACAGTTCAGTTTAGATCGTGAAATGAAAAACGAACAGAAATTTGCACGATCTAAACTGAACTGTAGGTTGCGTAGTTCTTAGCTTGATATCGTTTCACCAACATTAAAGTTTATCGTTTACCGTTTTACAACTTAGCTTGATAACGTTTTATAAACTTTAATGTCTGTAAAACGATATCAATTACCAAGACCCACCACGTGGAGGTGACTACGCACGGGTCTCATTATAATGTATTTTAAATCAGTACTGTTTCATATATTTCTCACACAGGTCTCAAGTAGTATTGAATTTAATTAATTTTTTAGAAAGAGAAATGGTACTCGTAAAATAAGGCATAATTGTTTGATCGATCTAGCGACTAATTTATGATTTTGAAGAAATATTCTTGTTTGACTAATTAATGAAGTAAAGCACTGAATTATTTTTCAAATTATAGATTCAAAGAGAAATTCTGACAGTATCTAATAATATTTAAATGGCAATAGTATTGTTAGACTAATATTATCTATGTATATGCAGAAATATTTCGTATATTGTGGTATTAAAGGATCGTAACTATCATAGTGCATCTTGTACGACTACGATACAAGTCATGGCAATTGAGGTCGTATTCAAGTGAAAATAATCATGATGATATTGGAAATGATTAAATAATTGTAAAAAGTAATTAAAATAACTGGTTAATGATGCGAAACAGTTAATTAAAATTTCTTAGAAATGTATTACTACAAACGATTAATTGAAAATTTGAAATTGTACTTGAATATATTATGGAAGAGAATTTACTGTTTAATTAGAAATGTTTAAACAATTATAAAAGATAATTTATTGTTTAATTGTTACAAATTATTCGAAGTATTAAATAATGTTTAAACGATTAGAATATTCAAAAATATTATTTAAAACTCACTCCTAAATTTTGGTCGATGTGCACACGACGGAAGTTCGATTGGTAATGAGCCTCCATACTACACAAGGTTAATCATATGTTTTGGTCGTCAGTGATCCGAAAATGTTGATAATTTTTTTTCAAATTTCTAAAATTTGGTCGATGTACACGATAGAAGTTTAATTGTTAATGATTCTCCGCTCAAGGTTAATATGTGTACAAGTGATTTCAGGACAGTTGATAATTTTTTTCAGACTTCTAAATTTGGTCGATGTGCACACGACAAAAATTCAATTCATAATGAGCTCTTGTCTCCGTATCGATTGACATTAATCTGATCTTTCGGTCGTTAATGACACAGTTAATAAAAATTTCCTAGAAATGTATTAGTGACTCGATCACTACGAATGATTAATTAAAAATTTTACATAGAACTTGGAAACGTTGTGGAAGAGAATTTATTGTTTAACTGTTGCAAATAAATTATTAGAAATATCAGATAATATTTAAACAATTGGAATATTCAGAAATATTATTTAAAACTCACTCCTAAATTTTGGTCGATGTGCACACGACGGAAGTTCGATTGGTAATGAGTCTCCATACTACACAAGGTTAATCATACGTTTTAATCGTCAGTGATCCGGAACTGTAGATAATTTTGTTTCAAACTTGTAAAATTTGATCGACGTGCACACGACGGAAGTTCAATTGGTAATAAGTCTCCATACCGCTCAAGGTTAATATATGTATATATATTTTCTTTACTCTGTCCTTTAGTTTTTTTTTTTTTTAATCTATCTTCTCGTCTTTCGCTTCGAGATTCATTTGCTAATTAAATTTCGCGGAGGGTCCTTAGGATTGTCAGTCAGGAAAGGAAATCCGACGGAATAAGGAAAAGGATTAGTTTCCTTGCCCTCGTGGCGCAAGATAAATTGCCCCGGGGCGCGATGAAACCCGTGGCTGAAATTGCAATTTCATAAATTCGAGTGGATCCAGTAATGTTCATTCTCCACGCTGTCCCTTCTCTTTCTCCCGTTACCCTCCTCGTTTCTTCTTTATTTTTTTTCTTCTTCTTCATTTTTTTTTTCTGCTCGTTCGACTCTCGTTTTCATCGGTGGCTACTACGTTGCAACGACGAGCATGACAATTACTGTATCCTCTACTATGGTATATTATAATTACGCTATAATTACGTCTGTGCTTTTTTCCCCCGCCAACCACGAACGAAGAACGAAAGTTTCAAAAAAGAAGACGCTTTCAGAGATGCGTGATGTAAGGTAATGGAGTCGAGCGAGAATTTCGTCTACATTTTTTTCTACGCGGCTACATTCCCGACGTTTTCTGAGAGAGCATCGAAGAAGAAAGTCAGGAAAATTAAATTATCAAGTTAACTCTCTCCCGCCGTGACAGGAGCAGACATATCGGGCCTGAAGAATCTCTGTCGTTTACAACGATTATTTTATACAAACGAAATACACTTGTATATTTTATATAATTATTGCTTATGAATATTCATAATAATTTACATGATAATAATATTATATAATTTACAATATTAATATCATTATATTAATTAATATACAATATTAATTAATAATATACAATATTAATAATATACAAATTAATATACAATATTAATATCATTATATTACGTATATATGTCAATATCAGTACAATTCATATAATAAATATTTATAACAATTTAGATAAATTTTAATTGTTGCTTATATTTATATTTCATATAATAGTTATTATTAATATTATAATAATTTTAATATCAATAATAATAATTATTATTGTTATATTAATAATTAATATATATATATATACAAATATTTTATATTTTACATAAACGATCAGCCGATGGAAACCGGAAGTACTTGCACGCGAGAAAACGCGAAGGTGTTTCGAACGTGGCCTGGAAAATCAAAATTTGCTTGGAAACGTTGGAAACGTTCTGTTTTCCGATTGAAACGGGAGGAAGAGCCAGCTAGGGTTAAATCAACGTATCGAGTCGCAGAGACGCCGGTGCTCGTAGCAGAAACGATAATTGCATCCGCGTATCTTGTCGGACAGTTTATCGATAATCAACAGGAAGAAAGAGCAGCGAAACGACGTCGGTGGTGTTCGGTCTTGCGAGATCTCGATAATGTCGGCCTCGATACCATCGACCGCACATCGGTTCCCCTGTCCAGTAGTTTGACCAACGTTCTATTCCCCATGAAAGATGTAATCCTCCCGAAACCAGTTGACCTACGTGTCAAGGGAAGCTGATAATACGACTTTGATACGCAGGTTTCTTTCCCTGTTAGCCCAACAACGCATTTTTTATCTAGGTTTAAATAAACTATTTAAATATTATGTATATATATATATATTAACATAATATAAAAGTTAATATTAAATAATTAAATATGATGAAATTCTGTTAAATATGAGGAAATAAAATTATAACATTAGAAAGTATAGTTTCATAAAAATCTTTTTCATAAATAATCTCATATTTGTTTAAAAATTTTATTGAATAGAATGTAATAACTTCATGTATATTAAAGGGGTCATTCTGTAATAAAACTAATCGTCAAATTCGCGAGAAATGGAGAATTTTCTGTTTTTTTCGTACACACGGTGGAGATAGCATAGTCAACACCGACGTAATTCAATAGCAGCGAAAAATGCCCCGATGTAATGCATATTTCATGCCACGTTTTTCGCCTGCAAGATGAGAATACTCTCGTAGTGGAAGCCGGATTGAACACCGCATTGTCTTTGAACTTTCGATCATAATTATTACCCTAAGGGCGTGTCGGTTCTCCCACAGTGTTTTTACACGGACAACCACACTTCGTATTGCTCGTTTGTGTTGAAAAGGGTGTACGAGCGACGAATAACTATTTTAATAATTGCCCGAAAACGAGATTGAGAACGAAGCGAGAAACAACAAGAGTATTTCGTTTAACAAACATGCGGTAGAATGGAAATTCGTGAAATACGAGGCACGATGTAACAATAAAATTTGCTGCGCGCTCTTTAATAACCGCGCCTTTTAATTATTCTATTCAGTCGCGAGTATTTGTTGCACATTGAAGCTAAAATTGTTGAACTAAAAAAAAGAAGCTTCAACACGAGCTTTTAATAATCATCCATGAATTATATATATAGGAATTTTAACCAAAAAAGATAAAATTATATAAATAAATTTAAAATTATTAATACACATAATATTTGATATTTCCAAAATATAAAAGTTTAATCTATTAAATAAATTTAATAAATTAAACAATAGATGTAATAAAGGTAAAGAAAAAAAATTAAACTATAAAATATTAAATAAAATGAAGAATTAAATCGAAATTCACCAATTCCTCATTTTATAATTATATAGAAAATTAATAACAAACTTGATTCAAATATGAAATAAAATAATATTAAATTTATAGGAAAAAAAATTATATATATTATAAAAATTAATAATAATTTTTTAAATTAATAAAATTTATAACAATAATTCTAAAAATCAAAATTATTATAATAATTGAAACGAATTGTTTGTCAGACGAGTCTGAAGAACTTGAAATATCTACAATTGAATCACAAAACTTTCAGAAAAATTTTCTTAATTATAATTTATTTCGATTTATAAAAATTCTGCGATGATATATTATTGCTAGTTACGTTCATCATAATTTCTGTGACAATAGCGTGTGTTCTCGTACATAGAAGCAATGCTGACAGGACCTGTTAGACTCACACACAAACACACAGTACGTTTAATAATTAATTCTCTCAATTTTAATTTATTTCGATTTGTAAAAATTCTGCGGTGATATATTATTGCCAGTTACGTTACATCATAATAATTCTGTGATAATAGCGTGTGTTCTCGTACATAGAAGCAATGGTGACAGGACCTGTTAGACTCACACACAAACACACAGTACGTTTAATAATTAATTTTCTCAATTTTAATTTATTTCGATTTGTAAAAATTCTGCGGTGATGTATTATTGCTAGTTACGTTCATCATAATTTCTGTGACAATAACGTGTGTTCTCGTACATAGGAGCAATGCTGACAGGACCTGTTAGACTCACACACAAACACACAGTACGTTTAATAATTAATTTTCTCAATTTTAATTTATTTCGATTTGTAAAAATTCTGCGGTGATGTATTATTGCCAGTTACGTTACATCATAATAATTCTGTGATAATAGCGTGTGTTCTCGTACATAGAAGCAATGATGACAGGACCTGTCAGACTCACACACAAACACACAGTACGTTTAATAATTAATTCTCTCAATTTTAATTTATTTCGATTTGTAAAAATTCTGCGGTGATATATTATTGCCAGTTACGTTACATCATAATAATTCTGTGACAATAGCGTGTGTTCTCGTACATAGAAGCAATGCTGACAGGACCTGTCAGACTCACACACAAACACACAGTACGTTTAATAACTAATTTTCTTAATTTTAATTTATTTCGATTTGTAAAAATTCTGCGGTGATATATTATTGCCAGTTACGTTACATCATAATAATTCTGTGATAATAGCGTGTGTTCTCGAACATAGTCAAATACGAAAGGACTCACATACACGCACGCAGAGAGTATTATCCACGAGGTCAGGCCCATTGAACAGAAATTTATCGGCGATCCAGCGATTCACGGCGGTGTGAAAAGGGTGGCGAATACAGGGTGGATTCGGCGCGACGAAAGGAAAACGAAAGACGCCTCTGGGAACGCAACAAGTTCGCGATGCCTTTTATCCTCACCTAGCTATCCTTTTTGTGTCCCTGGAACTTGGCCAACCGGTCCTGGCTCACCGCTACCCGTCAAATCTCTCTCTCTCTCTCTCTCTCTCTCTTCTCTTTATTCTCTGGGCTTCCCTTCAGGTTCTTATCTCACCGAAAATGCAATCAAACATCTCGTTAAGCGATCATCCCGTTACAGCGACTGTGATCAAACGTCGTTGGCCGTGTAACGAGATTGGTGACTGTTACTTGTTCCTCTCTTCGAGGTTAATTGTTTCCTCGTCGGGAGTTGACGTGATTTCTGCTTTACGAATCCATTTATTGAAGTTGTTTCAGTTTTTTTTTTTTTTTTTCTTTAACACTTTTAACATCACTTCAAGCAACATTGGATCCTAATTACGATTTAATTATCGTTCGGTACTTATGTTTAATCCGCGAGCAGTTTAAACGTAATTGAAACGCCAGCGATACTTATTCACGGGGCAGTGTTTCCAATTCGCTGGCTGCGTCTCTGAATTTCCAACGTGGTCGAAAATACGTACAATATATGTATCGATATTGGAATATCAGACGTCATCGTCTTAGGCTCTTATCGATCTCGACTGGCGTGCCTTTCGGACAGGCACTGTTACAACCTCGTTTCGATATTCCTGTCTAACCGCAGCAGCTACATTCCGTAATCATTGACCTACCTCAATGGACTGGCTGCTGAGTTAACCAGAACAAGAGAGGCTCTATCTATCTATTATTCCGTTCCGAGGGTTTCCACGATCATTCCCGAGGACTGGCCTTATCTGCACAGCCTGGCCCCGTCGTCTTCGTGCCACTATCCTTGATTACAATTCTTCCCCGATCGTGTGCTAATCTCACACTCTCTGATTAATAGATCCTCGGTTTAACCTCTCGTGCTGGAATGACGTGCCACGCAGAATCTTTTGCCCCAAATTGCAACAGTTTCTCGTATATCGGTTTCAAGTGCATTGAAATGTAACCCAGGCAAAATTAATGAGTTTGTTACTTCTTCGTGATTTCTATTCGGTGATATCACACCGACGAAGTTCAAAAGAGGATGAAAGCGACGATTTATGTATATGGTATTCGGTCACTATGGTTTCGGTTGAATGGCGGTTCTGGTAACCGAGATTTTTCAATAGATCGTGAGTAGCAGGAGGACAAGGCCAGTGTTTCAGTAGATAATTATTTTCCTGTTTTTTCTTTAAGGGGAATGGAACTTTATCGTGGAAAGTTAAATTATTGAACGCAGCTTGTTTTCAAGTTCTGACCCTCAACAGTAAATAGCAATAGTAAATAATCTCAATAGTAAATAACAGCGATGAAGGGTTAATCGTCCCAAGTGAGATAACATGTTCCTCGACCCCTTGAGCGTTTATATGTCGAGTATACTCGTCACAGAAACGGTGGAATTTGTTTCGTTTAATGTCGAATATACTCGAGTGTACCATGTAGAAGAAAAATTCGCTTTTGTCATTTATCGTGAAGTTTGGGCAAAAGAAATTACACACACTTGTAACTTTAGCACGTTTCAGAATACTTCGAGGTAACAAAACAAAAAAAAAAAAAAAAAAAAAAAATAGAGTAAAATTAAAAATTTCTCAAAGAAACATAAAAAGAAGAAAAGATCTGTCATTTTGTTGTAATTTAACTCAATCTTACAGCAAATAATTGAGCATGATTCCCTCCCCCCAAAACGAGATACATTCCAAAATATACACATACGCGAGAAACCAACGTCTGGACGCGAATTGTTGTCCCTACATCTGTCGATCTTCCGTTTCGCTTGGCGACGAATCTCATTCCCTTCCAATCCCCTCGAAGCGAGATACACGTTCCATAGAATAGCGACGCATGCCTCGTTTCTCTCAATCTTCCAAAGATCTACATTTGCACTTTCGACGGCGCACCGGAGGAATCTCTCGTCGCCCAATTTCCCCGTTCTCCTCGAATGTTCCAGAAAATAGAAAATCAACGTTCGGAGGGCGTGTTGCCTCCATGTACGTCGATTAACCGACAGCAGCCGACGCGTTTAAATATCCCAGCGATCCTTTGTAGCACTCGTGTGCTCGCGCCGAGGGAAACCATGGCACGAACTTCTGCACCGCGTCGATACAATACGACAGAACGGAGCGCGAGACAATGCTTTCGGGACGGTTAGTACAACGAAGGCGGCGCAGCGGGTGGGGGTAGGCGGCGGAGTGGTGGGGGTTTACAGTGAGATTCGTGTTGGCGCGGTCAGGCTTATTAAATATTGCGCGGCTCGCGTCGAAGCAAAACTTTTATCTTCGGGCCCCGCGGTGTGTTTGTTCGTGTTTTTACCTCGGACCCGGCATTTAACCGTTCGTAACTCGGGCGAAACGCCGGTGCATAACGTAGCTCGCCCGCCGCGAGTTGGTAGACCTCGTTGGGAACTTCATGGAACTTTCAATGCCTCCCCCTCCCCTTCGTTCCCCCCTCCCCTCCTCTCGCCCCTCGTTTGTCCCTCTTTCACGGCGATGAGACGGGGCGGTGGCTGAGCAAATACTGAGGGGTTGCGTGCCATTATTTCATCTCACCGAGATCAAAATTCGCGGGGGAACTTTTTCGGCCAGAAACCTCGCCCCCTTCCCTTTTCGGAAATTTATCGCCGCTCGTTGATCGGCTTTCGTCGATCCTTTCGAACTGAGAGAAACGTTTCGTTCGTTCGAAATTGAAGATTGAGATACTTTTTACACGTGGAAGTACGTGTGTCTCGATTGGTATTAAGTAACTTTAATTAACGAGCGAATGAAATCAGTTGAGAAGACAGCGTGTTTGACAATCGTTTTCATTATTGAAAAATTTCTTCCTTCCAAAATAAAGAGTGGACCGAAAGTTTCTTCCCTTTCTTATATTTTTTTCTTTTTTTTTTCTTTTTAACGTCAAATTATAAAAGGAAACTAATTTTATTCAGTGCATCAATTAATATTAACTGAATTAAATTTTAAATTAGCGTACTTTAATCTTGTTTTGAATATACAGTAAAAAAAGTTACGGATTTATTTTAAGTAGGAAGTGATGTTTGGCCCACCCTATATTTTTCACACAGAGGTGATTTCTCACACGAAGCAATAAGCCGAAAGTATATGTCATTTGTATATTGATTGATTAAGTGATTCATGAGTAATGAAATTCGTTGAGAAGGTCACATCTTCATTCATTGATTCTTCGTGTCGTTCGACACTGCAAAAAGATACTTTAATAAAGTCGCCTGAATTAGGATTGATGTCTTCTCTCTGGCAAAATATTTTTTTACTCGGATAGAACGAGAAGTTTTGCATTTTTCAAAGTCAAAAGTATGCGTCATATATATATATATATATATATATATATACATATATATATTTTGATTGATTGAGTTATTTCACGAGCCAATGAAATCAGTTGAAAAGGTCGTATCTTCGTATTTTGCTAAACTGAAAAACTAATTTCTAAGAAGAGAATTCTTAAAAGAAATCGTCCGAATTAGGGCCGAATTATTATTATAGAAATGTTTTCTATCGAAATATTTTTCACACGATTTTTTCCATCGCACGATCTTGTACGAGGCAACAAGTCAAAAAATATTTGTAGTCTTGATTGATTAAGTGACTTCACGAGCAATAAAATCAATTGAGAAGGTCGTATCTTCATTCTGACAATCATCTTTTCATTATTGATCGTTCAACTGAAAAGTGTCTCTCGAGAATTTTAATGTACTGAGACTGATCTCTTTCTCTTTTACACGAGGATAATTTTTTTCGAAACAACAAATCAAAAATGATTGATCGACTGATGAAAAATCAGAGGGAGTTGAAATCGTACCTTCGTTCCGGCAATTGTCTTCTTCGACTGAGAATTGCAACGAAATCGTCTTAATCCGAATTAACTGGACTAATTGCAAAAAAAAGTTGACGTGAAGACCGCGTAGAAAGTTAACGAGATCAGTTGAGAATCTGTCCACTCTGTGAAATTTCCTTCGTCCAACCACGCGTGATCCGCCAGTTACAAACAGAGTCCATTCGAACTCGAAACGAAGCTAAACAGAGACTCGCGACTGCGGAGAGCGACGCGTCCCGTCACTGTTTACGTTACAATAAAACGAAATTTCCACGAACGTGGATTATCTTTCACGGTGGTAACGAGAGATCCTCCTACCGCGTGCTGCTCATTATCGCAGGATTAACATCCTCCCCTTTCAACCTAAAACCCGTTCACCCTGCTCTTCACCTCCCCTGCGCACCCCGCGAGATCGCCTCTGTCTAACGTGCCATTGTCTGGCTGCTGGTTTTGCAGGCAAAATTTCGCGTGATGGTGGAGGAGAACGCAGCGACTGGCGCCCGGCTTGACGGGGAGCTGGAACGTGCCAGGGGCGAGTGCGCCACGCTCCGCGGCGAGCTGAGGGACGTGCGCGGCGCTTTGCCGGTGGTGTTGAACAATAACAACGGCGCTGGGAACAACAACGGAGGTGCAGGAGCGGCTGGCAACTCGAGCAACAACAACGGAGGAGGTGTAGCAGCAGCCAACGCCGGGAATAATGGCGTCAGCCCTGGACAGGAGGGTGGCGAGCCGCAGCAGCAGCAGCAGCAACAGTCGCAGGACGACGGGAAAAGACTCAGCGCCGGTAGCAGCCCCGTGGAGAAGAGGAGCTCCGCCAGCGACAAGTCGGCCAGCCCCATCGACAAGAGAACCAGCCCCGTAGACAGGAAAGAGAGGACCAGTCCTATCGATCGACGAACCAGTCCCATAGGTACGTGGCGATTCCGTAGTTTGAGCGTGTTTGCGCGCGGTCGTTTGGCGTTTGTCGAATTATTCTGGACACTCCGACACGCATGTTGCGTAGGTGACTTCTTTCATTTCACATTTCGTTTATTCGGTGGCAAACGGGATCGGACTGATGGGTGTTATTTAATTGGTCTGAAAGCAACTGTCCCAGATAGCAGATCGAATAATATTTACTGTTTGGCGGGAGCTGAGTCAATGTTTGGAGCGATTAACGACGAACATGTGAAAATCACTGGATGTTGGTTTTGGAATAATTTGAAATTATATTATCGGCGGATAATTATCGGTTCAGTGTTATAGAACGGTTACGAACCGTTGTTATCACGAGTACGGTTATCACGCGTGTCGTGGAAGTATAATTGCAAATCTTTGTTCACCACGAATGGTCCAAGCTGGGGCTGTTCCAGTCTTTCGTGAGTTGTGTACGAGAGAACGGTGAGTCACGGCCAGTCGTAAAAGCGACGTCGAGTAACGATGAGATATACCACAGAGTACAACGTGTTCCGGAAATCGGAGATAAAGTTTCAACCATGAACCATGCACGAGCGCTGTTTTTGATTTACAGCGGTGCACAACTTTCAACAAAGAATTATCTACGTCGTTAACGTTTAACGACAAAACTACGACATTACACGCAAACATATATATATATATTGTTACGTCAAATCCACAAATGAAACTTTTCACTTCGTTTCCCTATCGTTACGTATAGTTTACTTTTATCAACGTTGTAACGAACGTTTCTCGACAACACGCAGCGTTTAAAATTATTTCCATTTGAAAAATACATTGCTTGATGTTGTACAAACTTCAGAACGCAAATATTAATTCTAGAACGCTTGCTAATTATTCCAATTCAAACTCATTCAAACATTTTCAAAATACTACAAACCCACTTCGAAACAATTGCAAACGGTCGGCTCCAAACATTCGCGAAAGGACCAAATATTTCCACGACTTCTGCAAACAGTTTCAAACCAAATCAAACCGAGCCAAACCAAACCAAACCGAATCAAACCGAATCGAATCAAATCAAATCAAACCAAATTAAACCAAATCAAACCAAACCGAATCAAACTAAACCAAACCAAATCAAACCAAACCGAATCAAACTAAACCAAACCAAATCAAACCAAATCAAATCAGATCAGATCAGAGAGATAGGTAAGAGATCGGCAACGACCGAATTTCCAGAGAAACGAAATGGCTCGCCGAGCCGCAGCCCGAGCGAGAAAGGACGCCGGCCGTTGGCCCCGGCGTTGGAGAAGACGCGGCTCGGCGGTTCCGGCGGAAGCGTGGACTCGCGTTCAGGAAGCGCCAGCCCGGACCGGGGGACCAGCAATCGAACGACGTTCTTCCATCGTGGCGCCAGCGATCGATCGAGCGTGGAGAGACTCCGGATATCGACGGGCAATCGCGACTCCTTGCGATCGTCGAAGGAGATGAACGAGCACGAGAAGGACATGGACAAGGATCTAGTGGACGGCGATGTGAGGGCCGAGGAGGACAATGAACCACCTGGACCAGCCCCAGGCAGCAGACCCTCGTCGCCAGCTAATTCCCTCGGTGGGTAACCCGGCATTTAATTATGGAAGCCGTTCCCTTTCAGCCCTCGTCCCGGCACATTCACTGTTCGTGATTGTTCCACCGGCCGCCGCGCCGACGATTCCCCCGGAATTAAACGGAGCTGAACTTCAGATAAACGCCCTACCCTGAGTTTTCTTCAATGCGGAAACGAGCATGACGGCTGACTGAGAGCAGAGAGAGAGAGAGAGAGAGAGAGAGGAACAGAGTGCTTTTCAGTCGTTGGACTCTTGCTGCATTATTAAGAATGATACGTCGTGGTTGGTCGATTGAAAAGCTCGATCGAGAAGACTCTTTGGCTGTCGGTCGAGAATGCTCGACTAGCTCGCTTTTTACAATAATTGTTTAAAATAATCGCGACGAGGCGATTTCTCTGAGATCAAGCAGGCTCTCCTGGTTTCATCTGCAAACAGCTCTTTGATACTTGACGAATACTCGTCGTTTGTCCTTTCGATCGAGATAATTGTAGCAAGGTGTCTTTTGGGGGATGGAGAAAAGGATTGATTCTCTTCTAAAGGGTTGAATAGGCTTTTGTATATTTTTTTTTTTCCTTTTTATCTTGGGTGTCTCGCAGAAAGCTTTGGACGTTTCAAGAGTCTTTGTTTCGTTCTCTTGGAAATTTTCTTGCCCTCCGTTTGCTCGCTCGCCTTTTCTCTTGATTCGGGGGCCTGGTTTCAAAATGTCTTTCAATTGCATAACCATTCACGCTGGACATTTGTAGCCGACATTTGCCGAGGAGAACTTTAACCCTTTCTCTATTAATGGGACACGACTGTTCGAAAGAACATAGCCCGTTGCATTCCAAGTCAATTTTCCACGGTTTACCACTGGCCCGGATCCCAACAAACAAGTTGGGATTTCTCCAGATTTATTGAGGACCCGGCGAATGTTTAGAGAAACAATAATTTGTATCATCTTTGTAGAAAGACGGTTTGACCAGCCGGCATTTGCTCCAGAATCATTCAATCAGAAAGGTTGTGAATTTCTTAAATATTACTTTTAACTATTTCTATCACATTTTATATTAAATTTATATGAAATATATTTATATAAATTTAATGTTGTAGTTATTTATAGCTGTTTATTAATTATCTATAACTATTTATTTATGTTTCACAGTTATTTAGAGCTATATTATACCTATTTGTGTTTCACAGTTATTTAGAGCTATATTATAGTTATTTCTCTTTCACAGTTATTTACAGCTATATTATAGCTATTTGTTTCATAGTTATCTAGAGCTATATTCTAGCTATTTGTCTTTCACAGTTATTTAGAGTTATATTATAGCTATTTCTCTTTCACAGTTACTAACAGCTATATTATAGCTATTTGTTTCACAGTTATCTAGAGCTATATTATAACTGTTTGTGTTTCTCAGTTATTTAGAGCTATATTATAGCTATTTGTGTTTCACAATTATTTAGAGCTATATTGTAGCTATTTGTTTCACAGTTATCTAGAGCTATATTATAGCTATTTGTGTTTCACAGTTATTTAGAGTTATATTATAGCTATTTCTCTTTCACAGTTACTAACAGCTATATTATAGCTATTTGTGTTTCACAGTTATCTAGAGATATATTATAGCTATTTGTGTTTCACAGTTATTTAGAGCTATATTATAGCTATTTCTCTTTCACAGTTATTTGCAGCTATATTGTAGCTATTTGTTTCACAGTTATCTAGAGCTATATTATAGCTACTTGTGTTTCACAGTTATTAATAGCTATATTATAGCTATTTTTGTTTCACAGTTATTTAGGGCTATATTATAGCTATTTTTGCTTCACAGTTATTTAGAGCTATATTATAGCTATTTTTGCTTCACAGTTATTTAGAGCTATATTATAGTTATTTGTTTCACAGTTATCTAGAGCTATATTATAGTTACTTGTGTTTCACAGTTATTTAGAGCTATATTATAACCATTTATATATAACTTTGAATTATCTCTACCTATTTATACCTACGTGTTCCATATATAGCTATGGTTCCCAAGAAAATTAACACTCGAAATACAAATTCGTCGTGAATTCGTCAGGAATATCCCCGAATAATCTTCGTTGAAACGGATCAACACCTTTCACCTGTAACATCTAATCCACCCGTATCCAAATCAGAATCTGTGTAATATTCCCGTAGCATCTAATCAGTAAATACCCAAATTTTCCACTTAGGATCCACTTGCGTGGATCTACAATCGTCGAGCAGTGTCGTGCAGATTAATCACTCCCATTTTAACTTCTCGAGCTCGTTTGTATTTACCATCGTAACTCGAGGAGATATGAAAATAAATTTCTGAATATCTAAAAATCTAATATCCATCGCCTAACCATCTCGCGTTCTCGGCTCTCGGTCCTCTCTCAAACGGAATTTATTTCTATCGATGCGTGGATGCAGGAATCGGCGATCCGTTGGTGGCGTCGAGGCTATCAAACATTCATGGGGGCGGCGGTAGCACCGGCTCGGTGGAGCTGGCCAGCACGAGGCGGCTACGGTTGGAGAACGAACGCCTGGTGGCCGAGGTAGCGAGATTGAGGAGATTGCTATTCAGCGGGGCGGCGCGCGGCGAGGTCGGCTCCGAGGACGCGGCCCTCGAGGAGGAGGCGCGGTTCGTCGCTCTTGAAATGGAACTGCAACACGCCAAAGAAGCTCTCCAGGCACTTAAGGCCGATCGCAAGAGGCTCAAGGCCGAAAAGTTCGATCTTCTTAATCAAATGAAGGCGCTGTACGGCACCCTCGAGGACAAGGAACGGGAGCTGCGGGACTTCATCAGGAACTACGAACAGGTAATGCTCTCCTCGTTGATGCTTCTTTTCGTTTGCGCCAATCTAGTTAGCTGGAAATTTGTCTCTGCTCAAAACAGAATTTTTGACTGAAAAAAAAAAACCGGTGGAATTTCCAGCGACTTTGACTGATTTTTACGTGGATTATGCATGGATTTTTTCAGAAATACTGGTTTCTTTCTAGTTAGCTGGAAACTTGTCTCTACTCTGAGAAAAATAATTTTTACGGGAAGATGACAGAATTTTTCAATAAAAAGAAATCGGTGGAATTTCCAGCGACTGTGACTGATTTTTACGTGGAACTTCAAGTATAATAAAACGCGTGGATTTTTTCAGAAATACTGGTTTTTTTCTAGTTAGCTGAAAACTTGTCTCTGCTCTGAGAAAAATAATTTTTACGGCAAGATGACAGAATTTTTCAATAAAAAGAAATCGGTGGAATTTCCAGCGACTGTGACTGATTTTTACGTGGAACTTCAAGTATAATAAAACGCGTGGATTTTAGAAACACTGGTTTTCAAAAATATACATATCATAGTCCACGAGAAACGCGATTCAGTCAGCTGAAGAAAAAAACGTGTCATCTACAGTTCGAAAAAAAGAACAAACGAAAGAAACCAAGCATTAATCACGTTGCAGAGGATTTACAATTAAACGCGACTAATAAGATATTTCACGCCTCGCTGGACTAACTTTTTAAACGACCTAACGCTGTTGTTAATCGAAGAGAGAAAGAGAGGAGAGAGAGAGAGAGAGAGAGAGAGAGAGGTAACGCGCGAAAGGTCGACGGAGAAAAAAATTTATTTAACGAATACACTTCAATGGAAAATGCATTTCAATTTTCCGCGGTGGTTCTCACGTCGCAGACCGGAAGCACAGCCCCTCTCTCTCTCTCTCTCTCTCTCTCTCTCTCCTTACTGTTACGCGCGGGGACAGCAATTTTGCCTGTTAAATACTTTCATTAAACTTGCTGGAATTTCTCATTTTCCTCTCGGTGCCACCGTTATCGTTTGCAACGACGCTTGCGGTCATTCCAGTTTCCCCGGCAAATGAACAACCCGATTTTCTGTCGATTTCCTGTCGTAAATAAACGCGCGGTTCGTCTGCGAGCGATCGTTTCCGGCATTCATGCTTTTTCATGAATATTTCAAGATGTCGCGTGGCGTGTATTCGTTGTTCAGCGAGCAGCCACTGTGTGAATTTTAGAAAGATCTTAGTTTAACGATTCAACGCGACAGATTGACCCGAGTTTTTCATCTTTCATATTTTTCGATATTTGTCAATATTTGGTGGTAGCGATCGTTCGACACTTGGGATTTTTAATATTCAGTTGGTAGCAATTTCCGAGGAATTTTGGATCGTTTGGATTTCTCGAATTTTCCGATATTCAACCCCGTGCGCTGGAATGTCGTCGAGAATCTTTTGTCCCTGATTGCAACACTTTCTCAGTTTTAAGTATTATTCAAATGTAGCCAGAGCAAAACGAATGACGAGTTTGTTGCTTCTCAGTAATTTCTATCCAATGACATCGTACCGACGAGCTCGAAAGGAAAAAGGAAGCGACGATTTTATTGTATTTAATTTTATAAATAATTTTAATTATAGTTTATATGAAAAACATTAAATTGCAAATTTGAAAATATTACTAATTAATTGATTTATATATATATATAAAATTTCAAGTTGAATAAACTATTAATCTTCAAGATTAAGAAAATATCATAAATATGTAAATTTAAATTATTTGTATAATATTGAAAGAATTCAAAAAATCTTTATAAATAAATTTACAATTTATTTCTTTTTCGTAATATTACGTAATATTAAATTTTAAGTAATGAACTATTAATTTTAAACTAATTAATATATATATAAATTAAATATAAATTTAAATAAATAAATGATTTATATCTACAAATCAATTGCCAGCGCCAAGGGGTTAAAGCTGAAAAACTGGACTCGAATTTGGATGTTTCCACGGTGTAGCACCATGAAAATCTGAATGTTTTAATTTGACACTTTATGTGTCTCACGTAACATACTGAACCGGTGAAGACATTTCGTGTCAGTCCTCAACTCCGCGAATGATATTAATTAAAATAATAATAACTAAACGTACCAACGCTTAACTACTCGTAATGATTTATAATAACTAAACGTACCAACGCTTTATATATGTACATATATACCTATTGTAATCGTTTAAATTGCGTCTTTTTACGAAATTCATACAGGAAATTTAATACAGAGAAAAAATACGTAAAATAATTTTCGGATAACAAGAAAGGAAATTAGATTTTTTCCTTGTTTTCTTTTTCTTTTTTTTCTTTTTTTTTCTTTAACAAGAGTTAAATTTTGGGGCGAATTTTAAATCAAATTTCGACTGAAGTTAAAATTTTTAAGTCAAATTTTGACGTTTTAAACGGGCGTCCAGTGTTAAATCGAAGATTCCGCCGATGGAAATTGAAGAAAGTTGCTCAAATCGTAGAGCAGCGAAGAAAGAAGGAAAAATACTACAAAAGACAGCTCGAAAATTTAAAGTCTCGGATCTCACATCTTCTTCTCTTCCTCTGCTCCTTTTTCTCTACGCAACGAGCCTCTTTCGTGTATGCACACACAAGAGGAAGGAGAGAAGATTAATAGCGGCTGGTTTTGCAAAAAGCCATAAGGGCACGAAGGTTGTATCGAAGCCCCGGATAGGCTTGGTGAGAGAAGAAGGATTTTCACAAGGACACGACGATGCATCATCGCAGGATCCACTGCAGAGGAGAAAGGCAAACTTTAATATCCAGTAACAGCACGTTCTATATTAACAATCGTAAATAATCGTAAATATCGTTTTAAGCCGCGGCGAATCTGACGAAACATCCCCGCGAAAGAAACTTTTCACGGATCCTCGCGTTTCTGCGAAGCATCGCGATTAATCCCTCGAGTCGCCGCCGTCTTTTCTTGCAATTTTCACTGTACCAAGTAGTTAATTTTTATAGATTGGACAGAGTGGAGGAATGAATAAAGTTTTTGGGAAATTTTAAAAGAATATATCGAGCAACGTTCTTGCAATTAGAAAAAAAATATTATGAAAGTATACCGTGTATTCTGAGATGAGTGAAAATTCATTCGTTTGATATTGAGAAAGATAAAACTTTCGTTACAATAATTTCGTTATAATATATATTATATATTAATATTATTACATATATAATATTATAGTATAATATAATATAATATTATTATATAATGTGATAATATTAAGTTAATAATATTATATATTATATATTAATATTAATACACATACAGTATTAAAGTAAAATATAATATTATTGTATAATGTGATAATATTTAGTTAATAATATTATATATTAATATTAATACATATATAATATTATAGTATAATATAATATTATTGTACAATGTAATAATATTATATATTATATATTAATATTAATACATATACAGTATTAAAATATAATATAATATTATAGTATAATATTATTATACAATGTAATAATATTATATATTATATATTAATATTAATACATATACAATATTAAAGTAAAATATAATATTATTGTATAATGTGATAATATTTAGTTAATAATATTATATATTAATATTAATACATATATAATATTATAGTATAATATAATATAATATTATTGTACAATGTAATAATATTATATATTAATATTGATACATATATAATATTATGGTACAATATAATATAATATTTAACATAGTTAACATTAGTTAACATAATAAAAGTTTATTTTATTTTATTTCGAAAGTACAAGCATTTCGGCCACTCTCAAACACGTGTGAACACAATTTTTGTAAAGGGACTTTTTTACAAACTAGCTAATTTTTCCAGATTAGAAAATAGAAGGACGAGTTGCAGTTAGAGATTTCAAAAGAATTCATTTCGAACAACATTCTCGCGATTCTCGTAAAAATGAGAGAAGTGCACAATGTATTCTGCTTGTGAAGAATCGTTCGTTCGACATCAATGAAGATGAAGTTTTCGTTGAATAAAAATTTAAACATTTTCGTTCGAAAGTACAGAGTTTCGACACATCAATCCGCGCGTCGAACAAGAGAACTAGCGGATCTGAAATCATCCGGACGAAAGAGCGGAGAGACAGCGAAGACTTCCCACGGAAGAATTATGTCACGTCGGCGTGACGCTCCTTGCTGATGAGGTGGATTACGCGTGATGCACGGACAACACACTGAACAAGGATAAAACAAGAGAAAATTGAAGGAAACCAGGAGGAAGAGGATCTGCCGTAAGACCTCGGGCGCCAAGCATTTTCTTTCATCTCTCATTATGCACGAGCACGAGCACACATTGTCTTACGACCCTCTTCGTCGATGATATTTAAGCCGTTCGCGAGGAAATACGATTAAGCTGTATGTGTGTATGTGTGTGTGTGTGTGTGCATTGAAATAAAATTCTTATCACGCTGGCAATTTTCTCCTCCAAGCGTGGTAATTTTTTTCTTCATGATTCTCTAATTCGTCGGTTGAATCTCGATTTTGATACGCAATTAATTTACATTTAGAAATTGTAGGATGTTTATGGGATAGATTAGATATTTATGGGATTTACTTACTTTCGAAGTAAAATAAAATAAATTTTTATTCGACGAATTAAACATAAAAGAAAATTTTTGTATATATAGATCGCGAGTTCTTCTCGATTTTTTTCAATGTATAATATAAATATATATATATATATAATACGTATACTAATATATATATATACATATGTAAAATACGTATAATAATATATGTTATTACAAAAAATAATACGTAATAATGATATATAATGCACAATATGAAAATATTTAATAACTTTCAAGCGATTCATAATTATGTTATATAACGTATAAAACACGTATAATAATATATGTTATTACAAAAAATAATACGTAATAATGATATATAATGCACAATATGAAAATATTTAATAACTTTCACGCGATTCACAATTATGTTATATAACGTATAAAAAAAGTATAATAATATATATTAGTACAAAAAATAATACGTAATAATGATATATAATGCACAATATGAAAATATTTAATAACTTTCACGCGAATCACAATTATGATAACGTGTATGATAACGCGTTGTACAAATATAAATGTTCATGCAATTCCTCCACTGTTTTACGAATCACGTGAAAATTATTGTTTATTTTCATACCGTGCATTATATATCATCGTTACGTATTATTTTTTACAATATTGTAGATTACTACGTTGAAAAAAAAAACCGAGAAGAACTCGCGATATTTAAAATAAGCCATCGTCCTCTTATAAATCGGTGGCATACTGAAAGAATCAATTGAACCAACACTATTCGTCGGGTTTTCCAACGAAACAGTAAATTTATAAAATAACAGACGACAGGTACGACAGGGAGACAGAAATAATCGATCGAAGGGATGATAATTTCCCTAAATGAAGGAACTGCTAAATATTTGTTTGCGAGGAACGTTGGATTATTCATTAATTGGACGATGATCAAGTTCCATCGTGTGACGCGGCGAGATTCATTCACGGAGATGATTTCGGTCAGAAAAAAAAAAAAAAAAAAAAAAAACGAGACGCGATGCGAAACTCGTCGCGTATCTTCACGCGTGCACGCGCCCGTGATTTTCCGCGTGACAGCCGGCGGGCAAAGCGTGTTTTTAAACTTGAAAATGTTGACCCGCCGACGGGCAACACCTGACCGACCCGTCGGAGTGGCAGTAATCGCGTTGTCCCGAAGTTTCGCCGATAAACCAGCCTGCAACACCTGTTATACGCACGGTGAAGTTCCTTCGGCGCCCCGGGGGTGGGACGAGATAAGTGGATTAAGTTCTCCGTAGCTGATATCCTAGCGGCTAATAGGCGAAATGCACACGACACCTGTAAATAAGCGACAAGCTGCACCTGCATCGAGTTACCAAGCTGTCGAACGAGAGGTGAGGTTCATTCACGGTGGGGAAAGAAGAAGAACGAGAGGCGAGAGAGAAGAGTCGATGGAAGAAAAATCTCTCGTTACAACCGTCAGATTATTCTTTGTTCAAGAATCTCTCGAACGTCTCTCAGAGTTTCAAGGCGATTTGGATTTTGAAGAAGAAATCGCGTGACCGTGGGGAGGGACGAAAAATCCGCCCCCTCGGAGAAATCTTTCGGCGATGCAGTTTTGAACAATCGGAAGTGAAGAAAATAAATAATTTTCCCCGATTAATCAATGATGGATAGAAACTGTATAGATAGTGAGTTAAATTAGTAACAACAGTAGAAAGATTAAATTAGTGATTATTAATACTATTGTCGATAACGAGAAAATTGATCAATAGACAGAAACTTTATAGATAGTTCGGTTAGAAGTCAGTTAAATTAATAATAATAATAATAATAAAAAGATTAAATCAGTAATTATTATTAACACTAGAACTACCAAAATGGTCAAAATGACCAATTTGTAATTTTTGTCGGATATTTTACAGATGTATATTTTTAGAAATTCAAGTGATTTTAAAGTATATAAATAAATATTGCATCATAAAATTCTTCATTATTTTTTTTTTTTTCTTACTTTAACGTCTGTAATAGAAATTTGTCTCATAGATTTAGTGTTATTAGTAGTATTATTATCGGTAATGATAAAATTAATCGACAATAGACAGAGACTATAGATAGTTCGGTTAGAAGTCAGTTAAATTAATAATAAGAATAAAAAGATTAAATCAATAATTATCATTAACACTAGAACCACCAAAATGGTCAAAATGACCAATTTGTAATTTTTGTTGGATATTTTGCAGATGTATATTTTTAGAGATTCAAGTGACTTTAAAGTGTATAAATAAATGGATATAAATAAATATTGTATTATAAAGTTTTTCATTATTTTTTTTTTTCTTACTTTAACGTCTGTAATAGAAATTTATCTCATATTTTTAGTGTTATTAGTAGTATTATTGTCGATAATGATAAAATTAATCAACAATTAGACAGAAACTCTGTAGATGGTCGGACGAAGTCAGTCAAATTAATAATAATAACAATAAAAAGATTAAGTCAATAATTATCATTAACACTAGAACCACCAAAATGGTCAAAATGACCAATTTGTAATTTTTGTTGGATATTTTACAAATGTATATTTTCAGAGATTCAAGTGATTTTAAAGTGTATAAATAAATATTGTATTATAAAGTTCTGTATTATTCTTTTTTTTTTTTTATTTTAACGTCTCTAGTAGAAATTTATCTCACAGTTTTAGTGTCGATAATGATAAAATTAATCAACAATAGACAGAAACTCTATAGATAATCGAACAATGTCAATTAAATTAACAAAATTAAACGAACAACAGCACAATTGAATTCACACAAAAAAAGTAATCTCACTGGCGATCAGAAAATCAAACACCCAACTCACGCGAGAATTCGAATACTCGAGCGATACTGCTCCCACCATTGTGCATTCACTTTCACTTTCGAAATTCCGCGATTTGAATTTTCGAAATTTCGCCGAATTCGACGAAGTCGCAGAACAGAGGCACTAATTACGAACGGCGTGCCACTTTTAATCACACATCGCGCGCGCACTGTTGTTTGGGGGTAGGGTGAGGGAGGTGGTGCCTACAAAGGGCGTCTTTGACACTTTGTGCCTGGGCTGCTGCATGCATTTGTTAAACGGTGGTGGTTCTTGGGTGGAATTACTGCCCGGATATGGGTCTCTTTGACCGTTGATTACAGCGGATGCGAGAGAACGAGGCGACTTTAGGACGCCTTCAGCAGCAAGGAGTCGGCATACCTTCGGAGGAGCGCGAACGCGAGCGAGAGAGGGAGCGCTGGAGCCTTCTGAGGGCAGCGAGGGACGAGGCCGATCGAAGTCTCAGCCTCGCGGCTAGTTTGGCCGACAAAGAGGCCGCCCTTTCGCACGCACACGCGACTATAAAAGAGGTGAGCCCCTCTTTTCTTTATTTTCTCTCTCTCTCTCTTTTCTTCCTCTTTCTCTCCTTCTCTGACCCGCTTTGTCCCCCCCCCCCTCAGCGTGTGCATTATTACGCGCGTTACTCGGCGAGCCGACTTGATGAATTTAATCACTTTGGCGGCGGTGGTTGAAGCGTTTCGCAAAGAGTGCGCCGCTTTCGGGGAAGGAAACGACGGGGCTTCCCCTCGCGCTGCAAACATTCGGCAACAGTTTTTCACCTTGTTTGCGCTGGTTTGCGCTCGTTTCTTAACCGCTTGCGGACCGTAACGAGCGACCGTAACGTCGCCTTCTTTCCGAACTCTGTACAGAAATCAACGAGAATAAATTTATTATCTATACTTAAATATACTTAGAACCGTGAAAAATATTACAACACTGGATGAAAAGAATCATCTTGCCAGAGAATCCTCTCGTGTCTGATTTTCCATTACGCGAGAGAAATTTCTGAAAGTCGGTGAATTTTCGTTTTTGATACCAAGCGAATTCTTCAAAGAAGATTGAAAGACGGACGGACGGTGTCCCTTGGAATTTTAGAATTTTTGTTTGTCGAGCCAAGAGAGGGTGAAACTTATTTTTTGGCGAGACTCCCTTTGGGGTTTGGCTGTGAAACGTCTGGGAAAAATCGACCCGCCGATCGATGCAACGTTACCGCCAAACAGTTAGGTAAGAAGCGACTGTTTGCACGCGTGTGCAATTACGCGGAGGGTGAGTCTCGCTTTGAGCCACCCTGAAATTGTCTTCCACGCCGTGCATAAACGGGCCGACGGCTAACGAGTTTAAAACTGATGGGCTGGGGAGTCACGCGTGTCCCAAAATTACCGCTCCTAGTTTCTGTTTCCAACGATGGAAAATTCGACGATAATAGCGAGATTTTCGAACGCTTCTCGATCTCGATTCCCAAAGACTTTTGCAAAAATTTAAAAAACGCTCTTCACTCGCGTCATTTTCGTAATAAAACGTGATGCACCGCTTGAAGCATCAGTTCTCGCGGGCCGAAATTTCCTTGCAAAAGTTCCACGTGATTCTGAATATTCTGCAAGCCAACCAGTTTTCATTTATTTTAATATTGAATGCTAAGTAACGCTCTGAAATTGAAAAAACGATCTCTGATCGCACTGACTTTTGAATAATCAAAATGTCACATTCTAAATAACATTGAATGAAGTTAAAGTGACAAATACTCGTTCGATAGCCGAGAGTGATGTACTCTGCGTTTCAGAAATCTTTTTAATTCAGTGTGATACTGAAGTTAACAAAAAAAAAAAAAAAAGGTATTTGTTCAGTTTCTAAATAATTTCATCTTCGTCTAAATAAAATTAAAATGACAAATATTCGTTCGAAAGTCAGAGTGATGTACTCTGCGTTTCAGGAATCTTTTCAATTCAATCAATACATTTAATATAACGCTATAACGAATTTAAGAAATAAATATCCATCATTCTCGAGCAAATGTTCCAACTAATTTCATTTTCGTCTCATCTAATGAAGCTGAATACAAGTACGAAAAACCAACCGAGAAGAAAGGAATTTCCAAAGTGCAAGAGTAGATCGCTGCTAATTATCAGAGACACGCGAAATTTCACTGTTGGCAACAGAATATACGCGAGGGATTGCCCGAAATTTCCACGAATTCCCTACCAAATTGTACACTCGTACAACGGCGAAAGAATGGAAATTTCCCTAAAATTCCTTCGTTGGAAATTCCACGGATACAAAGAGAGAGGCGCCGGTATGTACAGTTGCAGCGCCAATTGGCGGAAAGAGGCGGCGGCGGCGGTATCTGCTTGAGCGACCAGGAATCCTTGGTCTCGTTCCCGAGGGGCAGCGTGAACGGCGCGGCGACACCGGGCGCCGGAAGTAGCAGCGGCGGCGGTGGCGGCTGCGGTATCATCCCTCATATGAATTCTCAACCGCCATTAGGCAGCACGGAGCTAGGAGTGACCGTTGGGAACGTCGGCAATGCGGCAGGTGTGGGCTCTTCCGGCGGACAGGCGGGCGATCGCGGAAGTTGCAGCGCTGACAGCGGTGTCCGTGGATCCAGCGACAGAGAAAGCGGCGGCGCGACCAGCGTCGGTGGAAATCTCTCCGACTCCACCACCGACGGTAAGATGTTTATGTGTATATACGCGTAGTTTGTGTTTTAATCCTTTCATTACAATCGCCGGATATATATACATATATATATATATATATGTACATATATATATGTACATATGTACAGCATACTACACGCGACCATCTGTATGTACAAGCGCCGGATATATGACGTGTTTTGGAGTAATTAAAGGCACATTGAAAGTACACGTTGGATCATAGTTGCATACTATGATTTAGCCATCGAGAAGAGCTTTTCCTCTGTTTCTTTCGATTTCTCGAACATTTGGTAGAATATTTATACAACAGGAGATTATTGTAATGAAAAATCTTGCTCAACCAGCTAGAACAACCTGAAGGATGATATATTCCTTGGATGTTTCTTTGTTTACGATTGCTTCAAAGAGCAGATTGGTATTTTTGTTTTAAATTAACGTTGACTTCCATTTATTTTAATTATCTGTACATCATTTGATATTTTGATATTGAAGGCCGGTTAATCTATTGCAATTCAAAAAATATCGGCTGTAATGTATAACTGTTGACTTGTTAAAAATTTAAGGTTAGATTTTTGTTAGGTTAGGTTTAATTTCTCAAAGATTAAAGTTTGTTTAGAAAAAGAAAAAGCATTCTAGGCCCTTTTCTTTCTTTACAATTGCTTAAAAGATACTCGTATTTTTATTACAATATTAAATTAATATTGATTTCCATTTAGACATGTTTGTACAGATCTATTTATTTTAATTATCATCGTTTGAATTATACGTGTAGAATATTGAAGAGACCGGTTAATTTATTGCAATTTGAAAGGATTAGCTGTAGTGTATAACTGTTGACTTTTTAAAAATTTAAGGTTAAATTTTTTGACTTGTTAAAAATTTAAGGTTAGATTTTTGTTAGGCTAGGTTTAATTTCTCAAAGATTAAAGTTTGTTTAGAAAAAGAAAAAGCATTCTAGGCCCTTTTCTTTCTTTACAATTGCTTAAAAGATACTCGTATTTTTATTATAATATTAAATTAATATTGATTTCCATTTAGACAGAAACATGTTTGTACAGATCTATTTATTTTAATTATCATCGTTTGAATTATACGTGTAGAATATTGAAAAGACCGGTTAATTTATTGCAATTTGGAAAAGATTAGAATGTGTTGACCTCTTAAAAATTTCAGGTTAGATTTTTGTTAGGTTAGGTTTGATTTCTGAAAGGATTAAAGTTTGTTTAAAAAAAAAAAAAACGTTCTACGCCCTTGTCAGGAAATTCAAAAGAGATTCTATTTCAAAACGTATTAACGGACTCGGGAAATGATTCGATCAATGTGTACACTTTTTTTTTCACGTGCGGTTCCGTTCAATGGCGAAAGGGTTAATTATCGTTGTTTCTGTTTGTCTATTGATCTTGACATACAAGCATTGGCATTTCGACGATATCCTTGTGAAAAGTTTATTTGGAGAAAATCTGTTTCGAACGAATGGTTCGAGAGCAACGTGCACAGTAACAATTTCCAATAATTAGTTATTGGTATACCGCGGATTTTTATGCGAATTTGTGAAAAATTGGTAGAAGCTGCAAAAATGCACACAATACACGAATTGTGTACAAATACATATATATATATATATATATATAATATTCAAAGGAAGGTATTAATTTACATGGAAGAAGCAATTTTCTATCTGGAAGCAGTTTCGCTAATGGCGTTTAAAATGCTGTGTAATAGTGGTGTGTAAAATTTAAATATGCATAAAAATCCGTAGTCTAGTAATTGGAGATATACAATATACAATATATACGTATAACTTTGTTACATGTTTAACATTTTCACAAAAATATCGCAAGAAGAACTAGGCGTGCCAATACTATTTTGATTCATGGTGGATATCAAAATTTTCAATCGTGAAATAAGAGTGATCCTTTTTTAAACTGTTTCTTGTCTCGTAGCACTAGAAAATTATAATTGACGCGTTACGTAGGACTGGGGTTCCGTAAGGTTCGATTCTAAATAAGTGGTAGGTTTAGAAAATATTTGACAAGGTCTCGTTTATAGTTTCACTGCGTTGTGCAATACGGAAGGAAGTGGACCAGTTATTCATATAAAAAGTCCCAATGCATCACGCAGAGATTTACTTCTTTACTTAAATTTCGATCAAGAGAACGTTTCGTATTAATTTTCCATCGAAAATGGAGAGGATATAAATCAACATATACATCTGTAGAACTGCAGTCAGAAAAATTAAAATTTCGAAATCTCGACAGTCTATCCAAGGGTCTCCTGAATATCAAAATGATCCTTCGATACATTCTGCATTATTCATGTCGATCGTAGAAAAATCTCCCCGGTTGAACGAGGTAGCCTTCCAGTCGCGAAGCTGATATCTCGCTGGCATAATACAATCGCCATTATTATTCATCAGAGTGTCGAGTGGCCGCGATGATTCTTACGCTTAGGTTTCGACGAGATTAATCGTCCAGTTAAAGTGCATTACCGTGCGTCCGTCGGGTCGACGAAAGAAGAGCGAGGGAGGAAAGAAAAGAACGAAGAGAAACGAGAGGTACGATGAGTTTTCATCAGCCGCGAATGCTAATCGGAGGCGGTGGCTGCTAATCGAAAGCATTTTCATCCGTGTATTATTCAACCGGTTCCTCGTGGCCGCGCATTAAGGCCAATTGATCGATTTGATTTAGGACAAACAGAACGTACGTGCTGCGATCACTATGCATGTGCACGGTGTCTGAATTAGGCGGTGTGTTACATGAAACAATCCGAGTTCGTGCGTTCGATCCTTAGCGAGTCTCTTTGTCCGATTCGAGTGAGTACCGTAGCATCTTTTAGTTAGAAATTTGCCTCCCCCTCCCCCCTTTGTGGCAATTAGTGCCGATTGCTTCTTCAGTTTAGTTTAACCTTTTTTTTTTTTGCTTCGTTGCCTTGAAGTATTCCGAAACTTACAAACGTACATAATCCTTTTACCTGAACTTTACGATAAATGCGAGTTTTTCTTCCACGCGGTACAGTCGAGTATAGTCGACATTAAATAAAGAAATTTTCACGACGAGTATACTCGACGTATAAACGCTTAAGGGGTCAAGGAACATGTTATCTTACTTACTAAGGGGACGATTAACCCTTTCGAGATTCAGAAATTGAAAACAAGCTGTGTTCAATAATTCAATTTCGCACGATAAAGTTCCATTAAAAAAAAAAAGGAAAATAATTATCTACTGGAACACTGGCCTTGTCCTCCTGCTCAAGACTCCACTCTCTCGCATTTCTATTGAAAAATCTCGGTTGCCAGAACTGCCATTTAACCCTTTGCGCTGGCAGCTGGTTGCGCGGACCATAACGAGCGACCGAATACCGCATACAATGAATCGTCGCTTTCTTCTTCCTTTAAACTCCGTCGGTACGATATCACCGGATAGAAATTACTAATAAGCAATAAACATACAATTCGTTTTGCCTGGGTTACGTTTAAATATACTTGAAACTGAGAAAAATGTTGCAATTTTAGGGCAAAATATTGCACGCCATTCCAGCGCAGGAGGTTAACTCACTTTGTACCTATTTGTTTCGCCTTGCTCGTAGATTTCTCGTCTGAACTATTTTTTGAAGTTCGAAATGCTCTCTCTCTCTCTCTCTCTCTCTCTCTCTCTACAGAGGAAAATGTAAATATCGAATTGAACGTATATATATATATATGTATATATCCCTGTAATATCTGCCTCCAGAACCTTCAGAACGTAAGTATAAAATGTGCAACATAAAGAACAAAACAGGCATTCCCAAAATTCTCTGGTAAATTTACATTAGTAGAACAGATTCGTGACGTTGTCCACTCAGCCCCAAATAGACAAAATCGAGTTTTTGCCAATGCCAGTAACGAATAGCAGCCTTCCCCTATTCGTGGCTATCCAAGCTGCAACGCTGTCGTTCGCAAGCGTGAAAACGAGAAAGGAAAAAAAGAGAGAGAAAAAAGAAAAAAGAAATGAGTTCTGTTTCGAAACGCCCCGGGGGAAAATTGAATGATCTACATCGCGCGCGCGCGCGAAGTGACGTGGATCAGTCGGATGCAACGAGATACATACGTTTTTTTTTTACTTTATTATATTTCCGCGCAGGCACGCCGACAATTACGGTCGAGGGAAGCGGTCTCGACGTGGACACCATCTCCGTGGTTTCCTCCATTGCACCATCCCACATGTACCAGTGTAAGTGTCCAAACATAAATCGTTGATCGTCGTCACCTACCCGTATCTTCTCAGCGTCGTCCTTCGTTTCTTTCTTTCTCTTTTTTTTTTCTTTCTTTCCTTCTTCTTTGACTTTGACTTTCTGTCTGTCTTCGACTGGGGTGGAGGAAGATCCGTGTGCTTCTGTCTCTCTCTCTCTCTCTGTTTCTGTGTGTTTCTTTCTCTCTTTCTCTTCTGCCGACTGTTTCTCTTTGTTTCTTTCTCTCATCGAACTATTTTACGATTCAATGTCTGCTTCTCGCTGGTCCTTCGTCCGAGATCGATCGTTTTGCTTGACGTTTGCCGACGGGGCGATGGAACTGTGGTGTTTAGGCGTGTGAAATGTGTATCAGGGGGTAAGCTTTTAAAGTCTGTGAAAGAATAAACAACACTGGCCGAGAAACGTATCGAGAAATTGCTGCTTCGTAGTTTCTAACAGATCGTGTCGAAAAGTATCGTTTACAATTGAGAAACAATTTTTCATCCGACACTGTGCCACCATGCTTGACACGACGAGTCGCACGTGCAAGAAAGAGAACTCTCATTCTTCGTGCGTAATAATTCTCTCCAGTCACCGGTATGTATATTTTGCATTATTATTGTACCCGTTAGTTAGGCGGCTGCTTTCGAGAGCAATCGATCGTCATTGGTCGTAGGGACTGCGTCTCTGTCGTGGTTGATTTGCCCATCCGATCCGGTCGCAAATGGTAATTAATATTAAAGGTCCATTATACCGTGGTTTTGCTCTAACAATCGGCTAATTGTGTGCGTGTGTGTTGTACGGCCGATGCATGCGCATGCACGTGTTGCAGCAGCCAGAAACTAAATACACGTATCCACATGTTTTAATACTCTGCGTACATACACACACGAATCGAACGTCAAGAAAGAAAAAAATATACAGCGAAATGTCACTGTTATACGTACGTAAAGTGATTCAAGAAAGTACAACGTCACCGTTCCCCTCAGTTCGATTGCAAAATTTCGCTTCTAATTTCCAAACTTGGCTCAGCATCCTCGGCGATGTAAATTGAAATCAAGGAGAAGCGGAACGCCACGAAACTTTTCCGGTTTTCTGGCTTACGTGCAGAAAATCGTGGCCCGTTGCGTTCTTTATGTTGCATCGGTGTCCTCTGCAGAGTCTCAGAGAGAAACATTAAGAGGACGAGCGAAAAATTCTCCGAGTTTTTCTCTTTCGGTTCTTCTTCTTCTTTTTTCTTTTTTTTCTTTCACTTACGTTTTCATCGACGTTATATCATTTTTCAGCAGCGACCACGCCGAAGGATTGCAGCCCGACGCTGTCGCCGCTGAACGCGTTCTCCAGGTCCATGGACAATTCCGTGTTGTCGCGTTCGGTGGAGCAGTTGTCGAGCCCGTTGGAATCGGAGCCGAGGAGGAGCAAGCAGAGCACACCTGTCGCGACACCTGCCTCGCGCTCCTCCGCGACCCGCGGTGGCACTTGGGGCTCAATTTCTAGGTGAGGACTATGGCATTCGAATATATATAGCCGTCGACTCGACAGGATTGAACGCAGCATATTTGGGTCGCCGCTGGATCTCCATGAAATAACAATAAATCGCGGAAATTGCGGCGGTTCCGGTTGATCAATGATGCTGTTGCATTTAACAAGAGAACGTTATACCGTCGAGCGTGATGCCGGGTTTAGGTTGGAAAGGGCGAGCGTTTTGAAACTTCAAAGCTTGCAAAGTGTCCATTGTAAAATGAAATTTTTATATATAGTAGAATGAATATACATAGAAAAAGATTGCTCGTCGTCTTTTATATAGTAATTTTGTACTTTTGTACATATGTGGTACTTCGTTAATTATATAGTACTTTTAATTAGTTTAATATACTTTAGATTAGTTTACAATGATAAATTTTATTAATAGTTTACAGTTATGATTGATTTATTGATTGATTCACAATGATAATTTTGTTAATATTTTCTTAATTAGCTTACAATGATAAATTTTATTAATAGTTTACAACTGTGTTACATTAATTAATTTATCGATTGATTTACAATGATAATTTTATTAATATTTTCTTAATCAGTTTACAATGATTAATTTCATTAATAGTTTACAATTATGTTACATTAATTAATTTATCAATTGGTTTATAATGATAATTTTACTAATATTTTCTTAAATAGTTTATAATGATTAATTTCATTAATAATTTACAATTATGTTACATTAATTAATTTATCAATTGGTTTATAATGATAATTTTACTAATATTTTCTTAATTAGTTTACAATGATAAATTTTATTAATAGTTTACAGTTATGTTACATTAATTAATTTATCAATTTATTTACAATGATAATTTTACTAATATTTTCTTAATTAGTTTACAATGATAAATTTTATTAATAGTTTACAACTGTGTTACATTAATTAATTTATCGATTGATTTACAATGATAATTTTATTAATATTTTCTTAATTAGTTTACAATGATTAATTTCATTAATAGTTTACAATTATGTTACATTAATTAATTTATCAATTGGTTTATAATGATAATTTTACTAATATTTTCTTACATAGTTTACAATGATTAATTTCATTAATAATTTACAATTATGTTACATTAATTAATTTATCAATTGGTTTATAATGATAATTTTACTAATATTTTCTTAATTAGTTTACAATGATAAATTTTATTAATAGTTTACAGTTATGTTACATTAATTAATTTATCAATTTATTTACAATGATAATTTTACTAATATTTTCTTAATTAGTTTACAATGATAAATTTTATTAATAGTTTACAACTGTGTTACATTAATTAATTTATCGATTGATTTACAATGATAATTTTACTAATATTTTCTTAATTAGTTTACAATGATAAATTTTATTAATAGTTTACAATTATGTTACATTAATTAATTTATCAATTGGTTTATAATGATAATTTTATTAATATTTTCTTAATTAGTTTACAATGATAAAACGTTGGTTCATACTTCTCTCAACACTTCATCCATCGGAAGACTATTAAGCTTTTTGAAGATCGATAAAGAATGGTAAACTTATGAGAATGACTAGCGGGAAAGAGAGAAACTCTCCAATATATGCATCGAAGAAAAAATAAGAACATCTTTTGTCTATGCTATTTGTAATATATATAATATCGTCATATATAATAAGAATGATTGTTACGAGTGGTATCACTTTTTTTCGTTTAAAAAAAATATTTAAAAAATTAGTTCACTCTGTGAAGATTTTTTATTACATTACCACGTTCAAGGTATTGTTGGAATACTAGTTGACAAGTAATTTGACAAATATGCCGATAATTATGAAAATGGTCAAGGTGAAGAATTTAAAAAAGAGGAAACAGCTTGTCGCGTCACATTCTCTTCAAAATAAAATGATTAATCTGACGTAAAATTTCGAAGAAGCTATGAAAATTGAACCATTAAACTAATCATTCATTTTGATAGTGGACCGAGTCAGTTGCACTCCCCCCGTGTTTTATTTCGTCATGATGGAAATGAGGGTAAGAAGAGCGAACTACTTATCCTGACCATTATCATGAACCGTGTAGAGAAAAATGACACTTTACGTTCGTTTATTTTGCCACTTTTGACAGAGAAGACGAATCGACAGAGTACAGAGTTAATTTGGAGGTGTTCGTGCCCTCGCACGAAGTGTGTAGCACCTTCTTAGCTCAAAGAGCAGTTTCTTCGTCTCGGTTTTCAGAGTGTTCGCCCGTACGCGGCATCGAAAGGCAGCGAACAACTCGAGCGGCGGAAGCGGAAGTAACGAGGGCTCCGACAGCGTCGATCCTAGATCGTGGTCACCGCTGACGGAGGAAGGCTACGCTGAGAAGCTTCGTTTGCTCAGGGAAGCAGCGTCCGTGCCGATGGAACGATGGAGGGCACCCACGGTGTTGGCATGGTTGGAAGTTGCTCTTGGTATGCCTCAGTACGGTCCACGATGCGCCGAGAACGTCAAATCTGGAAAGGTAACGCCATTTCGCAGTTGATTCTTTATTAATTATTATTAATTAATCTCTGGTGGCAAAATTCGCGAAGAAATCTGAATTATTGACACTTTCTTTTTTGATCTGTTTCGTTGAGTTAACATCTCGAGCCTTGTGTAATTTGCGAAGAATATAACATAAGAGTATAATATATATAAATAATATAATATTAATAAAATAATATAAAAATTAATAAATTAATATATATAAATATATTAAATAATATAATAAACGATTAATATATATAAATATAATAAATAATAATATAATAATATAATAAATAATTAATATATATAAATAATATAAAAATTAATAAAAATACAGAGAAATTAATTTTAGGCGATTTTTTTAAATTTTCATTATTTCTAACAATACATCAAGTAATACATACATATTTTATAATACATAATACATAAATATTATATATATTATATTATATTAATATTATATAATTATTGTAATTATCCAATATAGAGAAATTAATTCCACGCGATTTTTTTAAATTTTCATTATTTCTAACGATACATCAAATAATACATACGTCAAAATACATCAAAAAAATTATGTCAGTAATATTTTATCTTTAACATTGTAAATATTTTAGTTATTAGCCTTTTGATCGAGTAATCTGTGTAATTATCCAATATAGAGAAATTAATTCTGCACAATTTTTAAAATTATTTTTATTAATACAATATAGCAGTAGCAAGATACGTAACAAAAGATTATGTCAGTAGCACATTGTCTTTAATATTTTTTCATATTTTAATTATTGGAGTGTGGATTTTTATGCGTTTACGGTGGAAATTGTAACTTAAAAAAATATAGAAATTATAATATAATAATTACAACAGAATATTTTATAAAAGTTTGTATTTAGATTCCACTTTTTTTTTTTTTTATTACATTAGCAAAGATTCAAATTGTGATGAAACGCACGAGAAATCCGCAGTCTAACATATTATAATTATAATATTTGTAATTTTTCAATTTATGATATATTTTACAACAAAATAAAATATACTTGATGAAATGTAAATAAACAACATCAAATATATATCGTGCAATTTGTAATGTACGATATACTGTACACGCGTGATTTTACAATCATTTACACCGAACTTTCCTACCATCGTCGTTTACAACTTGTCCTGTTCGAGTTTAATTAACGATTTTCATACTTGTTCAGGTTCTGTTGGAGCTAAGCGACGCGGAATTGGAAGCTGGCCTCGGAGTGATTCATCCCCTTCACAGGAAGAAGCTTCGTTTAGCAATCGAGGAGCATCGACATCCGAGTCTCGTTCGATACCCGTGCATCGCTCAATTGGGTCACACGTGGGTCAGTTCGGAATGGCTGCCTGACCTTGGGCTCGCTCAGTATTCCGACAGTTTCGCGACCAACATGGTGGACGCGCGGATGCTCGACCATCTGAGCAAAAAGGAGCTGGAGAAGCTGCTCGGCGTAACCAGGAAGTTCCATCAGGCCAGCATCGTGCACGGGATTCATTTGCTGCGAATGTTGAACTATGATCGTCAGGTAACGATGTGAAAAAAAAAAAAAAAAGGAAGGAGAGAATATGAGATAACCCGCTCTATTCATGCTCCGCTTTATGAAACAAATTCACCTCTGCTCGCTAGTTTATGAAAAGTTGCGCGCTTTATGAGATACTTTAGAAGCTCGGTCTCTTCTCTCTCAATTATTTTCTTTCTTCTGTTTTGCGTGTGTGAAACTCGAGTTTAAAAGTAGCGTTCAATCGTATCTCGTACGACCATCGCGTCGATTTCAGAATTAGAGTTCGGTGGAAATTTGTGTAAATTCAGGGCTTTGTCCTACGTTGTTGGATTTCGTCAGTGTATTTTTTTTTTTTTTTTTTTTACAATAGGCGCTCGCGGTCAGAAGACACCAGTGCGAACAAATGGACACGGACCCGCTGGTATGGACGAATCAGAGGTTCATCCGATGGGCGAGGAACATCGATCTGACCGAATACGCTGAAAACTTGAAAGGTAAAAATCTATGATCCTCATGTTCATTTTGACTGGCAATTTAAATTAATGTCCAGTGTGACGAATGCTGATCTGTCTCGAGTTGAGAAGGATCCTCAACTTCCAATTTCCTGTTTTTCCTCCTGTTCGCCGCGAACAGATTCAGGCGTGCATGGCGCTCTGGTCGTGCTGGAGCCATCGTTCACCGGCGACACCATGGCCACAGCATTGGGCATACCACCGGCGAAACAGATGATCAGACGACACCTGACCGCCGAGCTCGAAGCCCTCGTCGTTCCAGCAAGGTACTCAGTCTACTATCATCCAGAGGCCACATTGGACAACGCTCACTAATCGACATAAACGTCGTTCCTCGTTCGACGAAACGAGATCGACGTCGCTAACACGATTCATCCACCTCTTCGAGCCTCGTCGAGGCTCTCATTCTAATAAATTCTTTCCTCGACAGGGAGTATTCTTCACAGAGTTCAACAACCTCACGTGAACAAAACGAAATCACACCACGCTCCACACGATTCAACTATATAACTTCTTTAGACGACTTTTGCCATCGTAAGAATAAGTGAATCGAGCGATCGAAGTAGAAGCACGTGAGAGTAGTTCTTGAGATGCTGCTGCGGTGCTCTCTTTTGCTCACTTTACGGAGTCGAGCAGGCAACAAATTCTTCCAAATTATCAACAGCTTGTCGACACGTTTTAGAAGGGTAATCGCTTCGGTGAATTAGCGATAATTTAGCGTTTACGATTCAACAATTAATCTCGCTTGTGATTTAAAAAAAAAAAAAAAAGAAGCTGTAGAGTAGAGAATTTTTACCGCGATCTATAGTCACAGACAGGAGAAAGAACAAGGAAAAAAAAAAAGAATGATACTTTAGGAATTGTCGTTGAAATATTGTCAATTATCTATGCACAAGGGACGATCGAAAACGAGGAGTAGGATTATTTCTCTAATCTCGACGTGTTTTACAATGGTTACCTTACGAGACGGTGGGACACGTTCAATTGAAATGTTCGCGCGATTGAAGTATGTGTATTCGCAGAGTAGCTTTAAAGAAACGTTGTTGTTATACTGCAAGAAAAAGACGGGCCTCACATTTTTCAGGGTTTCTACCAATTTAGCCTGGATATTCGCGTTGACATTCGCGTTCGAAATGATATTTATGGTTCGACCGAGGCGAGTATCTCCGGACTCCGGGTGTTGTACATAGTTAACAAGGCGAGCTTAAACGATTAAAAAAAAAAAAAGTAACCTGCATTGATATTATCGTTAGAATCGTTATCGATTATATCATTCCTGCTTCTGTCGAAGCATTTTTTTCTTTTTCTTTTTTTTTTTTTTTTTTTTACAGAAGTGACAACGGCACTTCGTCGCTAGGATGTTTTGTAAATAGCTGTGCTCTCGAGCGTTCGAACGAAAAGAATTGTTCACGATCGTCAGTCGTAGTAACGCAGCGGCGTGCACAAGAAAACTTAGGATTAAGACGACGACGTTGAGTCGATTTGAAGTATTCACGATGAGTTTACACACGCGGCAAGAATTTCATTCGATTTATTCAGAAACGATGGCGGGCGGTGTTCGAGGACACTTGGGACAAGTTCGCGATCCTAATCCTAGCTTTCGCAGCTCCATATAGTTTTTATAATCCTTAGAGATGTTACAATCCGTGTGTGTGATTAAAAATTCACAGTTCGTGCGTTTCACCTTCTTAAAAAAAAAAAAAAGCAGTTAACGAGCTTGTTCCAATTTTTTGCGAACCGCCCTGTACAACCAGGTTCTAACTGTTCATTCCAGACAGACTTGAACGTATTTGGACGTCATACATATCATACGAAGACATTAGGGGATTGAAACGTAGGAGACGATGCACTGACATTACTAAGAACACACAAGATAAGATAGAAGAGTGAGAGAGAGAGAGAGAGAGGGAGGGAGGGAGAGAAAGAGAAAAAGAGAGAGAGAGAGAGCTATATAAAGTAAATGTGCATGCTAGTCTGGGCAATCTCGACGAGGCAGAGATGATTGCCCTGTGAAACAACTGCCGTGAAAGTCGAGATCGCTCGCGACTGGTGCCTAGTTATTTAAGTACTCATCCGTAATACACACGCCATACTTGGATATATCGGGAATACACACACGTATATACAGTACAGTACAATCTCGACATAATGTACATATACAAACATATGCAATATACTCGATGGAATTTCTTCTTATTGATATATATATGTATATACATATATATACGTATATATATATATATATATGTATATGTATCTATAATATAAACATTGTACTCGGCACCGCAGCGATTCGCAGTCTGCAGTCCACTCGATCGCGGATCCATCGGTAATATGTCTCTCATTAGCTGAGCCGTAGCCCACAGCTGCTGCCTGCACTGCACTGCGCTATGTACAGCACACGTTTAATATTAGTAACTCCTGGTGTAATCCCTGGCCAAGGGTCTCGTTCTGTCCGAAACTTCGACACTCGAAAGCAACGAGTTTTGCCCCACGTTGTCGCGTACCTTTCCCTTGGTCTTTTCTTAACACGTAATCGCGTGTAAAAATACTCTCGGTTGTAACATTTGATCGAGCACGTTTGTTACTTGCAAAGGTTCACACTTCGAGCACATCTCCACAGGTGGATAGATCTTCTTCGCGAAAGGGTCAGTTCGAGGGGGTAATTTGTAATTTGTTTCAAGTAGAAAATGGGGGTGGGGGATGAATAGATCGCACGTCACCGGTCACGGATCACACCAGCGTGCATTATGGTTCCTTTTCGTATTTTTCTAATTTGCCAACTTTGATATTTACATTTCTTGACTGTTGTTCGGTGTTTAATCCAAGTCCGACTTGACCAGCAACGCGCGCCTCGATGCGCCACCGGTCGATCATCACGTGAACGACCCTGCGCATTCCGGCGTTCCATTAAACATATATACATATTCTTCTTATATCGATGGTGCACAAAATGCTTGTGTATGTATATTTATGTTGTAACTAGATATCCATTATGATACATATCTCCGTTCTCTATTATATCGAGCACTTGCAGCGAGCCACTGTTCAATCGTATCGAGTACATAATCTAAACCACGTATCAATCACGATGTATGTTACAGTTTGCGTTGCCAAGTTTCACAGTACAATTACCCCTACCTCCTCGCACCTTTTACCTTTCCCTACACGTAAAAAGTAAAATTTTCACCTTTTCGGATCTGATAAACTTCAAAACACGATCGTAACTTTCCGCAATACCTCCCAATCCCTCTCGCAATCACACGTACCGATCGACTCGCGTCATTTTCGTGGCAGTACTCTATATTTTTGGAAATATTCTTGTCGATCGATACACACACACACACACACACACACACACACACACACACACACACACACACACACACACACACACACACACACACACACACATATACACACACTTGTGTATGATATTTTTATAACTAGACTCGCACTGTTAACACGTTCCACATTATAGAGAAGAACTGGATTGACATTAATTGTTAAATATTAACAACACGTGTTAATATTGTTATTATTTAATAGTTACATTATTTACAATATAATTATATTTAATATATAATATAATAACTATGTTATTTATTATTATATTATTTATTTATTATTTTATTATTTATAATATAATTATATTTAATATATAATATAATAACTATGTTATTTATTATTATATTATTTATAATATAATTATATTATTTATTTATTATTTTATTATTTATAATATAATTATACTTAATATATAATATAATAATTATGCTATTTATTAACTATTATATTATATATAACATAATTATATTTAATAATATAATATAATAATTATATTATTCATTTATTGTTATATTATTTAACAATTGATATTATTTACAATATAATTATATTTAATATATAATATAATAACTATGTTATTTATTATTATATTATTTATAATATAATTATATTTAATATATAATATAATAATTATGCTATTTATTAACTATTATATTATATATAACATAATTATATTTAATAATATAATATAATAATTATATTATTCATTTATTGTTATATTATTTAACAATTGATATTATTTACAATATAATTATATTTAATATATAATATAATAACTATGTTATTTATTATTATATTATTTATAACATAATTATATTTAATATATAATATAATAATTATATTATTCATTTATTGTTATATTATTTAACAATTGATATTATTATTATTATTTATTATCAACACGTGTTAAATGTTTAAGTTGAAAGACTAATTCTACTGTTAAATATCGAGACGAGCAATAGTCAATTTCCATCAGTAATAGCTAGTAGTAGTTAATTCTGTCATCAAATGTTAGAAAAGTAATTACGTTTGATTAAATTCTTCAATGTAGGAATGATTTACTATCTCTTTCTACAGTATCTCAAAGACACATCTACTTTTTCGTCGTGGAACGTGTTCACCCGCCACCCCCTCCACCAGAGAGCCTCTCAAACTTACACTACACAAACCTACTCATTCTCGTGATGAAACACGATCAAACTGAAAAAGGAAAATGGAAAACAGAGAGAGGAAATAAAAAAAAGAAGCGAGGAGAGAGGTTCGCTGCAAAACGTGCCGAACGTGTGTGTGTCCGCGGTGTCACCAAAGGGTGTGTGCATAGAAATCGGTGAGGATGAGCGGTCAGCAGAAAGGCGTGCATGTAGCGTGGTGTGCGTGTGTGTGTAGAAGTCAGCTGGAGGTGGTGCCGAGGAACAGCAGCAGCGGTGGTCGGCCGATGAGCACGGTGAGCGCGGGCGGCAGCCTCGGCCGTGGAAGCAGGGCGCTGCATCTTCAGCATCATCAGAGCTCCCTGTCCGCCCTGCACATGACGGCCAATCACTCGGGCACGGTCGATAGACGCAGATCCAGCCTCAGGGTAACGTACCGTATAGATTCAAACACACACACACCTGGCCTCATTCACCACTGCACCGGGGAACTCGGTGGTATTTTTCTCGTTTCGTTGCCCTTGCGACATTCACCCTCTGTTCTGCCGGCGCGGAACAAACGCGACACGCTCTTAACAGATCGCTTCGCTCGTCTGTCATCTCTGTGTATCTTTGAAAGTGGAGATCACCCGATTTTATTTTGCTCTCCTCGTTCAGTTAAATTCCTAGCTTCTCTTTTGTATTCGATATAAATTATACTTAATATACTTACGTATAAATTATATATAATATATATATATAATTGTATTTAACATAGACATTATATTAAATAATTATATGTAATATATAATTATATTTAATATGGAGTATTTCCTTTGAAAATGGAAATCTTTCGATATTATTTTGCTCTCTCTGTAATTAAATTCTTAGCTCTTCTTTTATATTTAATTCAACATACTTGTATATAATATATATAATATATAATTATATTAAGTATAATTATATATAATATGTAATTATATTTAATATAAAAACTATATTAAATAATTATATTTAATATAAAATATTTCCTTTGGAAATGAAAATCTTCCGATTTTATTTTGCTCTCCTTGTAATCAAGTTTTTAGCTTTTTTTTTATATTTAATATAATATATATATATAATATATAATTATATTTAATGCAAAAATTATATATATATATATTATATTTAATGAAAAATATTTGCTCTGTTTAATTTAAATATATTGTTATACACGTATATTAATTAATTTTGCCACTATATTATTACTATACTGCTTTTTATTACTATTATTGCTATTAAATTAATTTCTATTGCATTACTATTAAATTAACTTTACCATTACTATTAATTCTATTATATTAATTATTGAATTAATATTGTCACCATAATTTAATTTTGTGGCTTGTTTCCTCTTAATTTCTCTTCCTCTTTCGTTGACAATTTTTCGTGCAATGTTTTTCGAGTCTTTGAAATAATTTCACAATTAGTACTATCTAGGAGCATAGAGCAGATTTTACTTCACAGTCAATGGTTCAGTTCATTCTCAAGCTGTGCAACGTTATTTAAAAAAAAAAAAAAAAAAAAAAAAAATAAGAAACAGCCTTGAAACGTAGAAACTGATGAATGGAGCGGTAGCCTACATTTTTTCCTCCCCTCTCGCCTAAACGCGTACGTCCAGTGGTAACAGCGAAGAAAACGCTGACCAGATGTCTGTCACTGTCACGTTCTACTGAAACTCGAGCCGCGTTTACTAGAGAGAAAGAGAGAGAGAGAGAGATTGAAAATTACGATATCTCGTAAATGGAAAGTCGATATGAAAACGAGAAGGTCCCTAATTTGTCTGCTAATTTTATTTCGTACACGCGAAGAACCTTAACTCGAGTGTTTAACGCCCGTTTATTGAACATTGTTTCAGATAAATGACTATTATTATTATTAATTATTATTTATTAAGATTGTTTCGGATAAATGAAACCATTATTGTTGTATAAACATAATATACAAGTGACTGTTATTTTTATTATTACATTTATCGTCAGCTGCTACGTTTTTGACAGAGATGATGCGCTAGATAGTACTGATTGCAAAATAGAAAAAAAAAGAAAAAATTGAAACGGGCACGTTTAATCAACGAAACAAAGCGATCTGCTCTGAAAGATATCGTGTCACCGCAATCATCAGTCATGGGTGACTTTCTTCGCAGATTGAAATATCCGAATGATAAATCACTTTGAAATGCATACACATACACACGCGCGCGCGAAGAAAGCCACCGCTGACGAGCATCGTTAACATAATCACGCCAAAGATATTCATTTGCAGCGGTCGCTCGGATTAATTTCGTCGTGTTTGAAACGAATTGATTCAATTTATCGTTCATGTGAAAGACAATTCGAGCGACTGCTGGGCAGTAGTAATTTTCTCGCACTCATTTCTGAGATCACGTCACGTTGATTGATTTCTCATCGTTTCACACATACACACACACATATATGTATATCGATTTATTTTCTTGTTAATTTTTCATTTCTCATTGGCACGATTGCATGGCATCTCGCTTAGGTGAGGACGCTCGCGCAGTACTTTCCTCCACCATGATAAATAACAAGCTCCTCTGTCTTGATACCAGCCCACTCTTAATATCTTTAATCCTTATCCGAGAAAGTAGCGTACACTTTGTAGACATAGACGTCGAAAGAATGAAAAGAAGAAGAAGAAAAAAGAGAGAGGGAGAGAGAGAGAGAATTTCAGTAAGGCTAATAGCAGCAACGTGTTCGAGCATCATCTGTTATTATACGGCTAAACATCACGCATACGGCACATCGAGCTTCGTTCATTTTTATTGGCTGATCATCGAGATCGCCGATGTGTGATGCGAAGTAAAAATGTTGAATTTCTAGTCGTTCTTCCACGCGAGCCAAGGACGATAACTGTATCGAAACGAGGAAGCTAGAGAGGCCTCTATAGCTACAAGTGTGCGACTGTGCGACCTTTCCACGCGATAAGGGTTAAAAGCTGTGAGCTATGTGCTTTGACCTAACATTGAAAAAGAAAAAAAGAAAAAAAGAAAAAAAAGAAAAAATATATATATGTATCATTCTCCCTGCATCCTGTGGATCGTCGCAGACCTGCAGTCTTCTTTACTTGAAAAAGGTTCGGTATATATGTATATATTTGTTATATACGTATATGTATATATCTAGTGTCTGTAATTCATTCGTTCGTTTCCTTCGCCACGTCTCTGTACTTACACCTGTTTCGCCTGTTAGAGATCCCTGTGTGACGATCAGTTTTATTATACTACATCAGTCAGTTCAGAACCCCTCTCAGATTGCGTTTGTTAACAGAGCTTGCGCTAACTTTCGAAGTTCCCCCTCCTCCCGTGGCCGCGGGAAATTACAAAATTACAAAATTGCGCGCGAATTCTAGAAGAGTTTCTTTAAATTTTCCTCTTTTCTTTTTTTTTTTTTTTTTTTTTCTTTCTTTTGGAAAATTCTAAAGCGGGGGAGAAGCTTCGAAGGAGAGACAGTTCTGTGAAAGGAATGCGTAAAGGGAACGATGATTGCTCCTCTAACTCCGGAAGTTAGTTAGCTCAATCTGAAAGAAAATTGAATCTCTCGCGTTCGTTTTCGATATTTCTGCTTCGTTGTGTCTGTGCGTGTCGAACGACCGTGTACTCTGTGATAAAAAGAGAAAAGAGAAAAAAAAAATACCTTCAGCCTGGAAGGTTCTCGCAATCAATCGCAACCTTGCACGTTCCGAATCTCTTTTGGAGAAAAGACAACATCGTAGACACTTGTCATACTTGAAGCAACCTTCAGAACAACGGGGCGGCATCCACCGCGCGCCCTCATCTCAGGATGCCTCCCCCGTGCAAGTGATTATTTCAAACTTGGTCTCTGGCGTTTCAGCGCCAGCCTCGAGTCTCGAGCAATTGAGAACAATTCGCTGAAACGCCAGACGACGATCTCTCTCGATGGATCTCGACCTCGATCGTACGGACTTCGAAAATACATAAATGCAAAAAATTAAGGGCGAACGAGCGCGGGGATTGTTCTCGAAAAATGGGCGATCCCTCGTTGAGACAGAGAGAGAGAGAGAGAGAGAGAGAGAGAGAGAGAGAGAGAAGTAATTTTCGTCGTCGGTCCGAAAGAGCCCCGAGAGTTTCGCTTCTTCCTTTCCAAGTCTGGTGTCGTTTTTGAATCGAAATTTAATCGTTGTTGTTTTGGAAACCAGAAAAGAAAAAAAAGAGAAAACAATTCGACGAAAGAAAGAAAGATAAAAGACTGAGATTCGAATTGCAATCTAGTCTGACCTTGTGAAACTTGTTAAACCCCCCCCCCCCGTACCCCCCAAAATCGCAGCGATTTTATTATACTTGTCGCGACGTTCGCGAACGATGAGCTTAAACCTAGTCGAATTGAACGAGCTGTCCGCTCGAGTATTGTATTTGACCATCGTAATTCATCGAACTGAACAACGAGTGAGTATGTTACGTGTTGTCTGCACGTTTATTAGAATTGTTAGTTTCCTCCCACCACCCCTTTCATTTTAGTCTATCCACGGTAGATCCACGGTTCGTAGAAAATTGAGAAATTTAGTCACAGCGACGTGCGTAAGTTTTTGGTCAGTATCGTTGGATCGCAGGTCAGCCGATGTTGTTTAATTTTAACTTTCGCTTTGACTTTGTATATTGGACTTTGCAGTTCATCCAGTTACGTGACTTCGCTCTCGAATTTCAACCTGCGATTGAACCAAGTTCAAAACTGAGAAAAAACGAATCTCAATTTCTGCTGATATACAGGATGATTTGCTTTCAACTTGAAACAACTCTCAAATCGTACGTCTAATGGAGAAAATTGTTTAATACAAAAAGTTGTATTGGTTTCAAGGGGAGGTGAAATATGTGTCAATTTTTTTTTTGTGGTTGTTTCGAAATTTTCAAGGTCTGACAAACATCTCCTCAACCATTAAATTTAGGATCAACGTAGTCTGATGCTTTTTTTACTTGGGATTCGATCTACGATGAAAAATGACATACGAATTAAAAAAGAAGTAAAGACGACGTTGAAAATTTCACAACACGCGAAACATTGATACATCACGTTTGAGACAATACGATTCTTGCATCAAACAACTTTTTTATTGCACAATTTAAAGGTCAGTTCAAGTGTGCAAGTTACGCGAATCACCCTGTATACACACGTATTAGATCTTAGATTTCGATCGTTCCAAGACATGCTTCTTTCTTTCTCTTTTCTTCTTTCCCCTCAAGTAAAAACAGCTCGATGAACTACGACATGAAAAATATCGTTGATTCCTAACTGTCCTCTCGAATACTAAAAAAAAAAAAAAAAAAGAGAGAGAAAAATTTCCTCTGAAAGGCTGATTGTATCGCCGCCACACTTGTAAACACTGTACATAAAGAAGCAACGACCGATTTATCACATTCTCCTTTCTTTTCTTTTCTTTTCTTTTTTTTTTTTTCTTTTTTCTCATGTATGTGAAACCGAAGTGTCCTGTTTTTAAGAAGGGTCTCGATTCACACCGTAGCGAGTGTTACGAGGAGTATTGCATCCTAAAAACAGGACACGAGAGGTAGTGTGTGTGGACGCTCACGATTTTATTAGCTACTTAAAAAAAAAAAACACTGATTATAACAATGACGAGCCATTGTGTAAATATAAACTGATGATTTCAATGTGGAATTCACGACGTGGGGTTCTTAATCTGCCTTGTGTTTCGTCCTTTACTAGTTGTCGTGGAAGAGCTCACAGGTATGCGGCCATAACTTACTCGTTTTTCTCCTTTCTTTTTTTCTTTTTTCTGATATTTATTTCTCTTGCAATCTTCCTGCTCAACTGTTTTCGTAGTCGTTATTCACGTTGGACTCCTTCCATTTAGTTCGAACGTAGATAGGAATGCAGTCACGTCGAAATTTGGCTAATCAGGATTTTAACGAGACCTTGCTAACCCACTCGTCGTTGTGGACAACTATGATTATGTCAAACTTTCACGATAAAATCCATATCTCGGTGAGATTGAATTTTAATTTAGAAAGGAAAGACCTCCGTTAATAAATTAATTCAAGCGAACGTTAACAGCAATTTCAGCTCAAACTTCGCGAGTACCGAAAGAGCCGAGTAATATTGCAAAAGTTAAATTCCTATCTCGCTCAACTTTCTCTCCAGAAAGTGTGCAAAAATATCTCAGAAATATTCGTATATTTATTAATACTTCTGCGCAGCATGTTCAAAGAATTGTATTTCCTCGTTAACCAATTTTCGATTGTGTTCTCAATGTGTGCATTGTACTCTCTCCACTCTGGCCTTTAATTTCCACTGCTTTGAATACTCTTTTCTTTTCTATTTTTCCTCAGTTCTCTGTCATTTTTTTTTTTTTTTTTCAAGAATAGATCAGTCGAATCGAGATGAATTGCTAGTGCGATGAATTATTTAGATCCTCCAACCCTGCCAAGATCCGTGCCTCTCCTATTACTCGAACCTCCCCATGCAATTTCGCGAAATTAGAACGAGAAAGAAAGAGACTTTCTGTTCACTGTGTGTGTGCGTGTGCACGTGCACCCCTAGCTTCTCGTCGGATCCAATCATCTCTCACCTTTCCGCCACCTTTGTCCTCTTCCGAAACGAAACTGTTTCGAAACTTCGTACTCACGAAGCATTTGAATCTTCCAACGAGGAGGGGGAACTCGTAGCACTCAAAGAAACTACGATTTCGAAACATTTCGTTACTGCAGGCTCGAGCAATTCAGTCACGTGGAGGAGCATCTCTCACCGAAACGTCTTCTCGAAACGCAATTTCGCAAAACTTGTCTCTCCCCTCCCCTCCCCACGGGCACCTCTCGAACACCAATAAAACCCGATGGCTCGTTTGCTCGTAGCAAGGTCCCCTCGAGGAAGTCGAGATCCACAGATCCCACGAAATATCGTAGATCTCCGTACTGACCGACAAATTCTTCTTCAAAATTATCCGAATTGTCGACCGGGGTGATGTTTTTACTTTTAAAAGTTTGGTCGAGTCACGCGATTGAACTTGACGCGTTTTCACTCTCGGCCTCAAAGTGCAGTAACTTTCGAAATTTTGAAAATCAGTTCCAAATGTCTCGAACGAGACTGAGAAGTCGAGTAAACGCAAGAAATTCGAAACTTTCTAAATTCTGAAATTGGTCCCTAACGTCTTGGAAACTGAGGAATAGTAAACGCAAAAGAATTTTGAACTTTCTAAACTCTGAAATT
>JAWNGG020000422.1:4067-107498 GCA_036937485.2 Tetragonisca angustula
GTGATTTCATGAGTCTTTATCCAAAGTTTTTATTCCGTTTTATTACACATGTACATCATACATATGCATATGCATTGCGTATTATGTAATTTACATACGTTGTTAATCTCGTGTAGCGTCATTTTTAAACTGCGGATTTTTATGAATTTTAAAATGCAAAATTACACAGTGTAATGCAGATATGAAGAAAATATAAAGTATCCAATATATATTGCTTTCATTATAATATATAATAGGTGAAAGAATTTTCTATCGACTTTTTGAATGATATATTCTTAAACATATGATTACGAATTTACATAAAAATTTACTGTCTAATCGTTTCTTTCATGACTGAAAATAACACGACGTTATTTAGAATAAATATTCAGTAATAATAATGATCTTGGTATTCCATCTTGGTATTAACGTTGAACAATGTTTTCAGTCTTATTAATTCCTTTCGACGGTACAATTTTTCACTTTATAGAGAACATAATACGATTAAATATAGCATCTCACTTGGGATTAATATCGATAATTCCAGTATGTGAAACAGAAACAGAAATTTTGCTTTGTGTATTTCCGCCGCTACATATACTCCATTTACCGCATTTAACTCTCCGCTACCGCTTGAAACGTATAATTTGCGCATTCCCCGTATATTTCTCTTTTTACCAAGTCAGAGTACGAACGCTGATATTTATATGCATTTAGGTCAAGAACGTTGCTGCTTGACATTACGATATTACGTTCACGTGTGTCATTAATTCTCTCCTTTTTGCTCTCTTTTCCTGTCTCTTGCTTCCTTTACCTTTTCTACTACTTTTGATTCATTCTACCCTCCTCGCTCATACTTAATTTCTTCCTTGCTCTACCGACTATGCTTTCCTTCCTCTTTTATTCATATCTTTTTAGCTTTTGAATCATTTGTTGTTTTATTTTAAATATTTATATTTTTATGTTTCTAGAGTATTATTATTTCTATTTTCTTTTTTCTCATTTCTTCCATTTTTTCCCGTTTATGTACTTTCTCTCTCGTTCTTTCATTTTACGTCTACGTTATATTACATTTTGTATCTTCTCTGCATCTTCTTAATAATTATGTTTCTTACGCTGAGGAAAATTTATCTATAATCTATCTATAGCATTTTGGCATAATTAAAAACATACACTTCAATTATTAAATTAAAGCTGAAAGTCCATCTGAAAATGTTAATTAACCCCCGATTTGCAGGAATTTTTATAATACTTTGAAAATCTGTAGAAAATCGCTAACAAAACTTATATTTTTTAGTACAATGTAAATAAAATCGAAATAAATTGGGGGAGAAATATTTTTATTTTTTAACTCTCTTACAATTGGTAACTTACAGCTTGGTAAGTTCATTCGAGTAACATTTCCGGTTCAGATATTCAGTGCGACGCGATAATAGCTCAGACTGGGAACATTAACAGAGATACTAATGCTAATCGAGAGATCCTAACGGCAAAAAAAATAATTCATTCATTGTATAATTAACAAGCTCATACATACGTCACTCACCAAAGTATTCGTACATTTACCACAGAAGAACTTTTATGCATATTGCATAAAACACTTTTGAAATTTTATTAATATTGTAATGAGAAACGAAACGACAATTATGATTAAATTCGTAACATTTGAAACGCATCTGGGAATGTGTATAAAAGATGATTGAACCTTAAGTCTTAAGAACATGTGTGAAAGATGGTTCCAATAAATATTAGGCTTATTAATATAATTGTTTAAATGCTAATTCAAATATATCCATTTGTTCGTGTTTGATAATGTTAATTCAGATTGACATGATATCGTTGATTGTTCAAATCTCATTACAATGTTTGATATGTATTGGATATAATGGATTGTAAATAATTTCGTATTTTGAATATATTTCTAAATTTGCTTCAACCTTGATCATATCGTAATTACATTAGTTAAGTCCTGGCAACGTTTCAACTATAATAACATTTCAAAATGGTATCGTTGTGAGAAACCGTATACGGCGAGTTTAGAGCTTATTATTACAGTTTTCTATTTATTGCTACTTTAGTTATTACTATTTTCACTTACCCATTTTCGAGTGGGTCAAGATATATGCCCTTAGAGGTGCAGCCAGAAGAAATGCTGGTACACCTGCTCGTACTAAGGAATCCACTCTTCTATAGACTCTCGCACTACCCGTGGTATTATTGCCCGTTATCACAGAAAACCACCCTGAAATTGAAAGAAATGGAAATCCACTTTCATGTCTTGACTTATGAATCGATATATATATATATATCTTATATTCACCGTCTTCCGATAAACCATAAATCAATTTTTAAAATTGTTCTCGTTTGAAAGAAAGGAAAAAAGAAAAAGAAAAAGAAAAACTGAAAATTACAAAGAGTATTGCAAGAAGAATGTCGCAAGGCTCTATGGTGTTCTTATGATAATATTTCAGGGGAGGGATTTGCGTAGAAACATTAGGCGCGTATGATACTTTCTACGATTGAATGCAAATTTCACTACTCAATTGCCTCGAGAGTAATGATATTCAGACACGGGAACGACCATTGATGATTGTTCGTAATGTGCCAATGTAATTTATTAATAAGAGAATTGACATTTATGTTTCATTATTCTTGCCATATTTCCCCCCTCCTCCACGCTTGCAAATTAATTCTCTTGTATCTTTCATTTATAAGGACGCCGAGCTGCGATACGCTTCTTTGTATTTCACTTTAATATTGAAATCGTTGCGATGCGCAGCTGTTTCATCTCGTCGCTGTAAAAAATGTTTCAAGGCTGACTGGCAGTATCTCTTTTCTTTTTTTTTTTTTTTTTTTTTTTTAACGTGAAAAGTTTGATGAATATATCGTCCGTCAGGCTGCATTATGAATAATGGATGATGCAGCGAGTAGCAATAATGTCAGTAATAAGAAGAGTGGGCAAAGTAGAAGAATGACCTGCAACACATATTTTATGTGAAATTATCGAGTCAAAAGTAAATTGTGAAGCAATAGCCAAGTAATTATGGATGAAAACAATGAAAAATGATACATGAAAATTGGAAATTGTACGAAATTATAGTATCACGTTGCTGCATGTGAAATATCGCTTTTTTTCCTCAAAGCACGTCAATATTCATTAAATCTTTTCCTATCATTAGTTACAATTTTATTGAGAATCTACTATATTCGTCATTGAGAAAATTCATAATGAAGATATACGAAACTTGGAGAAGATTAAAGACTTTTTCATTCCATCCGAGAAATTTTTTTTTTAATTCATTTTTATAAATAAATAATAAATAAATAATAAATAAATTTTTTATAAATTATTTTACACTTACAACGTTCTGAATTTTGAAATTGATAATCTCTACAGATTTGAGAGTCGTCGAGTTATAGACGACTACAGCAATTTATATTAGATTTAGTGCGAATTTGGAATATTTAATTCCATTCTATTCTGTACTTTATGTCCCTCGTGATCGACGTTAAATTAAAAATCCTAAATTATCAATCTCCAATTAACTCTAAATTATTCAGCAAATCAGATGGGCTAATTAAGGGATAAATATATATAGATACGCCTCTCTCGTTTTAATTATGCCTTTTATTACAAAAGTCTCTCTCGTCGCTGCAATGTTTGCAATGCGAAGCACGAAATAAAATAACAAACTTAATAACTTCGCTCGGATATCTTCGCAACAACGTGCACGGCCACGATAGCAAGTCGAAGCAAAACAGTATACCGATCGGACAAGCTTAATTCACGAATTTACACGAGCCGAACGGTTTTTTTCCCACCCACTCGTGCAAGCGCTATATATTGACGAGCGTGAAGTGTTTCGTAAAAAAAAAAAAAAAAAAAAAAATGGAGTTTTCCCGTTGCGTTTAACAGTGGTGGAGCGCCGTTGTACGTACGGGCTGTAATATATCCGTGCAACTGATCCGGCTCGTAAATCAGCCGGGACATTTTCAGATATCGGCCCGCGAACGAACAGATTTACGTTCAGGTTGGGCGCGCGTAAAAACGGCCGGCCGTATTAGCAGTCGTTTCATACGAGTACTCAATTATCCTTCTTATAAAGTGCGCGGACAGCATAAGTTACGGGACACTAAACAAAATACCTTGCAGCTTACCGTTTCGTGACATTAACTGGCTTTGTTTCGTAATATATTACGTGCAAGTAATTCGCGCGTTATATCGCGCTCGAACGAAAAGAACGCGCAATCGTCGTGCAGGCGATTTGAATTATATTCCACCCTTGCATGCTCTTCTTTCGTCCTGCGATCGTACGTGCGCGTGTGTATCAGACGATCGGTCTTTTACCAGCCTGTACACGAAACTGATGACACACAGGTAGAGATAGGATCGAGTACCTTACGTGCAAGTTTCCACTTTCGAGTTAATATTAAAATATTCAAAAATGAAATTTCTTTTCATAATTCGTTTGTTCTTAAATATACTACAGTTTGATTTGAAATATTATTTTGCTAAATTTTTATTTATAAATGTTAACAACAATATATAAATATAATTTGAGCATATCTCATCGTGGATTGTCAAATTAAACAACAAATTTCTCTAAAAAGATTGAAAGGCCGCCATATCATTTTGGTTCAATGATTCTACATTTAATAATAAGAATTTTATCTTATATCAGTATAATAGGGTGTCTGATCCTAGTTTATTATTTAATTTTAATATATTTTAATCTATACTTATGTTATTGATATTAATTTAAATTTCACCTAAAATTAATTAATGTAATCTTTCTATAAAAGTTCGAGTCTTTTAAGGCGGGATTTTTTGATATTTCTGGTTTTTCTCCATGTGATTTTCAAATGTACGCGTGAAGCGCGCCTTCGAAGTACGTCTGATGCGCATGCGTCTGACACGCATGAGATCTAAATCCCATTTTCATATTGATGATCTTTCCAATGCAATTTTCCAATGCAAATGTGTTCGTCTCTTGTTTTTCTTCCATTTTGCTAAAATCGATTCAAATGTGCGCTATAATCTAATCTGACAAACGATCGTTAATACATCTCTGAGTTCAGGGAATTCTCGAATGACACAGTACAGATGGACGATCTTTACGATGTGATTTAAAAACGAGAACATGCTTCTCCATTTTATGTCTGATCCTTGAGCTTTCTTTTCGAGTCTCTTTACAATAAAATACCTAAAAATATAATAAAATATAATAAAACTTATTATATATTATATATCTCCTTATAATAAAATTATTGTATATATTATTATTATATTATATATCTTCTTATAACAAAACACCTAACTACTGCTATGCACATAGTACTTACGAGTACATAAATGCTCAACGTAGACTTTCAAAATAATTTTGCTGAAACGTGTTTACTTTCCGAGTAGCATCTGAAACCCGCGAAATTTAACTCAGATTCGTAACCACGTGATACTTTGTAGTATCCGTAGATATCCTGTATAGCTTAATCCCATCTCTGCGCGCATGTACAGAGAGACTGCTACGACGTGCGAGAAGAAATATGACAAGACGCTTTTAAATTATGGTTAACCACGGTTGGTGAATGCCAATTGGTGTGCGGCCCCGTATCGTTCCCTCTGTGCATATAAAATTATCTCTCGCCAGTTGTTGTTACAGCCGGCAATTCGAGTGATCACGATGCAGTTTAAGCGAACCAAAAATGTCACCAGAGTAGGGAGAGCCCTGCCTTTTGATTTCCGCCGGCGTGTTTCACTCAGGGGGAGAGAAGGAATCGACGCACTCGCTTCTCTCGGGCAATTAGCGAATGCCACGCAATTTCCAATGGAACACGCCGGAAACCGTTCGGTTTTCTTCTGGCTGTAATTGGTCGCGTTCTTCGGGGCTGTGCTTGCGAGAAGCTCAGCCACGACCACGGAACGTGACAGGTTATTGCGTTTTCCTTTGATTTATCTTTAGGAAAAATACCCTCCATTCCGAATTTTTTCCTATTACGAAACTGGTACGTAAATTTCTGTTAAAGCGAGAGATGCATATTATGCATAATGATATGAATAATATTATGATAAATAATTCGCAGGTTTCGCGTTCGAGCGATTTAAATCGTGAAAGAGACGCGTTTAATATTCGAGCGTGACTTCAAGATCGCGGTGGATCGCGCGTATGATCAAGCGTTGGCATCCATACTTCATTTCGGTTGACGTTTATAGCTTGTAAGATCACCGAAACCAACTATTGGCAAGAACATGAAACATTATCAGATTGACGGGTGTATTTGTACACAGATGTTAATTACCTTTGTGGGATACTTTAACGTGTAACAGAAATGCAAGGGTGTCGATTTTGTCAGAGTAACATTTCTTTTCATTTCAAGATGTCGCTTTCGATCCTTGATCCACTCTTTCTTTTTTTTCAAACTCCACGTCAATTCATTGCTTTTCTTGAAAAAATTGACAGGCATTTGACGTAAACAATTCGACACCAGTGGCTTTGAATGAACCGAGCACAGACAAAGTTAGGGAACAACAATTTTGTCCAAATGTCCACAATACTGCAAACGCGGGTATAAAAACTCTGCTCTCGATTTTCCCAAACGACTTGAAAATTTCGTTGCTTTTTACCTCCTCGCGGTCACAAATCAGTTCAGACACAGAGGAGCTATAATGACAGGACGCAGAACAATTTCCAAAGTAATAAACATCTTTCGTTCGTCCGTTCGAAGCATCGAAGTAACTTGGGTTCCGCGCGTTTCTTCGACGCGTTTCTTCCAGCGCTGTTTTCCTCCGACAGTGTGCGACTCGATTCTTTCTCCTCGGGTCCTCCTGGATGCCCGACGAGCGGTCGTTCGTTTTATTCTTCGTTTCGATCTGTCCCCTTCGCCGATCTCCGGAATCGACCGCAACGATCCGGCCGAAGAAACGAAATATCGGCCTTCCTGGTACTGCCGCGGTCCCCCGTGGGCATTATCCGTGTTTTGCCTTCGTTTTCTCCGTTGCTGCGGCGCGAGATCGAAATTGCCGTTATGTCATTCGTAACGGGCTTCCATACTACGTCCTCTGGGAGGACTGCTCTGCTCACCGCGACTAGCTGGCCAACGTTTCGAATCGGTGGGCGTGTACGCGACTTACAGGCAAACGGGCAATTTTACGCTTTCCGAGTCCCGTGTTTTCCATTTCGTTTCGTCGATAGCAGGTAACCGAATGTATAATAACACTGTCCTAACATCGTTGCTAATTTACGAACTTTCCACCGACGAGGAAGCTGATGTAAAATTGGATCACCTCCTCCCATTGGATCAAAGAAAGATGTATTAAAATCACGATCAGATAATAATATTGTAATTGCCCCTGCTAAAACCTGCAATGACAAAATTAATAAAATCACAGTAATTGAAATTGATCATGAGAATAAATTAGTTTGATCGTGATTTAATGAAAAATTTTTTATTATAAAAATTGTAACAATAAAATTTGAAGATCCTAAAATTGATGAAATTCCAGTTACATGAATTGAAAAAATTGTAAACATCAACAGAAGGAGATGATATAAATAAGATGATAATGGAGGATAAACAGTTCAACCAGTTCCTGAACTAGGAAAAAATAAATTATTTAATAACAATAAAAATAAAAATGGTGGAAGCAATCAAAAACTAATATTATTTATTCGTGGAAATGCTATATCAAGAATCGAGGCACTCTGTATCGGTGAAGGAACTGCGGGAATTATTGAAGCAAAGGTTACGATCCTCTGAAATCCAGAGAAAAATTCCGCGTTGTTGTTCGTTCGGGAATCTTTCGCCAGACATTTATACAGGGTGTTAATACGTAACTTGTGGGACTCTCACTTTGGGAGCTGATAAAAATAAAAATACTGGAAAAAAGTCATACAAATATATGTTCTATCTGCCTTCGTTTATGAGATGAACATATATTTATATGAACATATATTTATATGACGTTTTTTCATTATCTCTAGACGTACAATCAGTTCCCAAAGTGGGTCCCACAAGTTACGAAACACCCTGTACACGCGAATAAAGAAATCGTTTACTTGAGCGGAGATTTGTCCCATCGTTGAAAGTGTTGCAATTTGACTGGGCGGGAGATTTTAATGTATATACTCGAAACTGGAAAAATTTACAAGATTAAACTCATTGGCATCCAGCTGGACAGTCTAGTCACGATGTACAAACGAAGCCGAAACGCAGTTAGTTACGAGAACAAAATATTCCCTGACCTGCCAGAAACAACAGAAGAACATCATCAATTACCTAAAGGAAACACAACTTCTCAAACAAATATAAAAGAAAGTTCCAGCACGTCGCTGAAAGACCCTGTAGTCGATGCGACGTTAAAACTCATAATAAAAAAAAAAAAAAAAAAAAAAAAAAAAAAAAATATTCCCATCGGTTCCCCTCCCCGGTTTGTCAGAATCGACGTGTCTCCAAGTGATCTTTCGAGAGAGAAATCTTTCGATGTTGTTCGAGAGTCAATATCCCAGCAACCCCTCGTTCTCCAGTCTAGCACGAAAACTGCCTTGCTTGCGGAGGCGGGGAAAAAGCGCGGCCCAGAGACTTGAAAATAAATCGGTGGATTCGCGTTCCGCCCGTGTTCGCGGTTGGTGGTCTCTGCCGTTGGAAGAACGAACGGACGTAGCCATTTAGTAGGAGGGAAATACACGGCGTGGCGTGTTTCGGTTTCGGTCGCAAAAACCATCGTTCGAAAGTTGGACGACGATAGCTGGCGCGCGCGCCCCGCGGCGGTAATGGGAAGGCAAGCCCGGAGCAACGGGGACACCGGTAGCCGAGTCGTGGCCGGGCTGATCCGAAGGTCGGCTGGTTCTTTTGGTCGTCGCTAATTGATTTAAGAATGCCGCTACGAATGCACGCATGCTGCGCGTCGAATCCCGGCCTTTATAGACCGTGCTCTCGGGCGCAACGGCGCAGCGCGTTGCTACCATCGTCGCCGATCGTTCGTCCTGGAATTCGCCAGTGGGGCGAATCCCAGACGAGCCTAGCCCACCACCGACAGACCTAAATCTTTGGCCCGTTTCGTCGCTTGTAATCGTGGTGGTTTCGTTTTTGATACGGCTGCGCGGACATGGTGAACGCATTTGGGCAACGGAGTCGTTTTTCGCGATTGGAAACGCGAGGTCACTTCAAAAAGGATGGACCTTGTCCGTTTGTCTTGATGATTTTTCCAGGGATGCATCGAGCTCTTTATACATGCATACGTGTGTTCGTAGGATCAAGGAAACGCGATTCTTCTTTAATTATACGCTGTTGGATGACCAACCCAGACAATATCGGATCCATGCTAATAATGACAACGAGGTAGCAACAGTCCACATAAAAGTGGACTGTGAATAGTTAGTCATAAGGGCAAGAGCCAATACTTGGTCATCCATACTTCTTCCCCTTCCACTTGAGGATGATAACCAAATATATATAAGAACATGTTTTACAGTAGAGAGTTAGAATATTACAGAATACTACAGAATACTACAGAATACTACAGAACACTACAGAATACTACAGAACACTTACAGAATACTACAGAATACTACAGAACACTACAGAATACTACAGAATACTACAGAACACTACAGAACACTATAGAAGACTACAGAATACTACAGAATACTACAGAATACTAGAGAATACTAGAGAATACTACAAAATACTACAGAACACTACAGAATACTACAGAACACTACAGAATACTACAGAATACTACAGAATATTAGAGAATACTACAGAATACTACAGAATACTACAGTATACTACAGTATACTACAGAATACTACAGAATACTAGAGAATGCCACAGAATACTACAGAATACTACAGAATACTACAGAATACTACAGAATACTACAGAATACTACAGAATACTACAGAATACTATAGAATACTACAGAATACTACAGAACACTACAGAATACTACTGAATACTACAGAATACTAGAGAATACTACAGAATACTACAAAATACTACAGAACACTACAGAAGACTACAGAATACTACAGAATACTACAGAATACTACAGAATACTACAGAATACTACAAAATACTACAGAACACTACAGAATACTATAGAATACTACAGAATACTACAGAATACTACAGAATACTACAGAATACTACAGAAATACTAGAGAATACTACAGAATACTACAGAATACTACAGAATACTACAGAACACTACAGAACACTACAGAATACTACAGAATACTACAGAATACTACAGAATACTACAGAATACTACAGAATACTACAGAATACTACAGAATACTACCGAATACCATAGAATACTACAGTAAAGTTAGACAGAATAGAATATTACAGTAGATAGAGACAGACTAGAAGATCACAGAACATTCTATATCATTCTATATTATCCTGCATCATACACGACCACGAACAAGGAATAAACTCTTCAAAATAATAAGCGTGTTGACTCCATTACACGGAATCCAACAACGCCATGGTATGGTCGATTCTTCAAACAAGAATGGCGCATGGTGTACAAATTAATTCATAGTCTTCGTTATTAATTAATTGTAATTTTATTTTTAGTTTAAATTTTCTTCTTTCCGCGTTAATTATCAAACGATGTCAAGCAAATTATATAAATGTCAAATAAATCTCTTTGTATTGCGATTATTTTGAAAAATACAGCCGCATTCGACAGAAGCAACAAAAGAAATGATATATTTTCTAGATTCGCGAATTTCTTAAATGATAACGATTCTATTTATGCCACAGAATAGAAAAATATCGTTCATCTTTCAACGCTAAAACTACCAACGTCTAAACTAGATATTTATACACTTTACGAGAATAAACCACCCATTAACAGTGAGAAACTCAAACATAAACCTGACTTCTCAAAATGACGTACAGCGAGTTTTAAAATATTTCAGAAAACACAAACCAAACTACACACGTATCTAATACCACCGCTGTCGATGCGACGTTGCAAAGAAAACGAAACGAAGAAGAGGCGAATAAATGTCCAAAGATGCAACGTTGGCGAATGTTGCAGAAAATGTCCATGAATTGGTTTTCACCGGCGTTAATTAATCTCCAGGGAAAATACGTCGAGGGAAAGAAACCGAGTGTGATTTCTCGAGTCGTCGCATGAATCGTACACAGGGGGAAGCGTGTACACTCCGGAAAAAGAAACGTTGCAAACGTTGGTTATAACGCTCGTTGGTAATCAGCGGGGAATTGCACAAACGGGCTTCCTCCACTTTCCATTTCCACGCCCGCATCCGACATATGTACATAGTTAACGCGACTTGCCTGTTTGCGTTGCATTCAGATTACAATCGAAGAGATTGTCGTATCCGTTGGAAAAATCCATTGAAAAGGCCGGCTCGAACGAGGGAAAAGAGGAGTCACACGAACCCGGCAGCGAAGTTCCTTTCGTTCGCATCGACTTCCTCGACTTCTTAATTAGGCTACCGGCTATCAGCTGGTTACGCAATTAATGATGTAATTACATGGCTTTCCGATTAATTATTCAAGAAGGATGAGACGTTCCCTCTTGAGAAAGAACTCGGAACGAGCCGTGTCAAAGTCATTGTCAGCAGGCAGTCGACTTTGGGTAATACTTTGCTTGTTTGCTTGGCGAGTCTGCATTCTCTAAAATGGGAGAGGATCGTTCTGGAAATGGTATTTGTCGAATTCCGTGCGCTTAGCTGTTTGTATGTTTGAATGTTACGATTGAAACGAAATTTTTAACATTTCTTCAAACATACACGCTGGAATCTTATACACATTATGTGTTTTGAAGATAACAATTATTACCATTAGAAATTGATTACTATTAGGTACCAATCTGTTTGAATGATCACGTTGACATTAATCCAGCTATAATCTTCGAATTTTTCAGTTTTGTTGCTCAGTTTAGGAAAGACAGGTAGTTGATTATCTTAACCGAGAAACTATATATATAAACTAATAAGAATTTTTCTAGGTTTTGTTTAAACTTGGTACATTTAATTAATAACGCGATATTTTTACTACTAATCTCTTAATGAATAATAGCGACATTTTCTTCACAATCCTTTTCAATCGATTTATATTATTATAAATTCTATTTTATATTTTATATTATATTTATATTGCTATAATTCTATATATATAAATTCTATTTTTTCATCACTTGCCTCCCAATCTTCTTTCCTTACCCATCTTAGACAAATACATGAGATAAATAAATTTGTTTCATTGAAAATAAAATAAAATTCTATATAGTAAAATATTAAATTTTATTATAAATATTAAAATATATAGTAAAATATTAAAATATTGAAGTTTTACATAGAATTTGTTTACGTTTCGTTTTCAATCTGAAGAATTGAAATCTAGAATTTAAATTCGAATTTCATTTCTCTTGCGAATCAGAATTACAGTTTCATATCACGACATGAAACATTGGTCTTGCAAACAGAAAAGAATTACAAAGAATTCGATTCCACCCAAGTCCTGTAAAATTAAAAAAAAAAATTGATGCACATACTGTTGGTTGGTTTTATCGACAAAAGCGCCGCGTAAAAGAGTCACAAGTCCAAATGACACGCTCGAGCCACACTTTTATCGCGCGTTTGTTCGAACGTTTGGTCGGAAGTGACGCATTGCAAAACAGAGCGCGTTGCAGCGCCATTTTCAGCACGTGGCCCAGGCTTAACTTTCAAAACGCGGGTGTGTTGAACAAAGCCATGTGTCTCTGGCGGCCTACCCTCGTCCCAGAGACTGTAAATGGTGTGGAGGATGGCGAAAGAAGCCGTGCTTAAGGTTGTTACCCCCTCGAAGGAACCAGATGTTTGCGTGATCCAGGTGCGCCTACAAGCTCCCACGTCACATTGTAACGCTCTTCAGGAATTAATTCTGGCCGAGATTTTTCTCCAGGCTCGTGAAAGGAGCTCTGTCTCTCTCTCTCTCTTTCTCTCTTTCTCAGTCCTTCCTTTTCAATGAAATCGACAATGGGTCCGCGCGATTCCAGATGCCTATCTTCTCTTTGGGACTTTTAAACGCCACGGCACGCTGCTCCCGGAATGCCTGCACGCTGGGTTTTCCCTTCGGTTCTAACGATTAGTGTCGCTCCCTTTTTGCGGTATTTGGTTTCAAGATGTGCCCCGCTTATCGCGGAAAAAGCATGGTAGAAATTGTTTGGAGCCACGGTGTTCAGACACCTGGCACGTATTTCCAGCTGTTCCTCTCGTTTTCCTTGATATTTCTCATCGTATACACGGCGTCTCCTGATATTACCATCCTGACTTAGGCCATTATCATTAGTTTCATGTCGTTCCTTTCTTTTCTTTTTTTTCTCCAGAAGTTCCGAAGGTTAATTTTGATTTTTTAAGTAGAATTAGATTGAATGGTTTAGAATGATTGTATCATCGAAAAATTTTGGCAATCTAGAATATTGAATTTTGTATGACGATATTGTAAGACTGCAGATAGTGATAATCGAGATAGTGACATCAAACGAGACACTTTGTACACTGGGTTAATCATCTAATTCTGTCATTTTGATCATTTTTCGAAACCTTTTTAGTTTTCGTTTCAATCTAATACAGTTCATTTATAAGAAAATAACTATAAATCAAGTCTACAGAAGGCAAACTGTCTTTCAAACTGTTATACTACTAAAAATATTGATTTTTCCCAGAAATCCGTTATTTTAATTGACGGTAGAAGGTTTAAATTACTCGTAAAGTAATTGTTGCGTGAAAAAATATATAAAATATATAAAATACATACTAGATCTATTTTTATAAATATTTAATATTTTTATTTGACGTTTATTTGAGACAAACGCTTCAGCGAATGCAGTTGGCGCACCATCAAAGTTTAATAAGTAAAATTTCGTACCATCCAAATTTAATTTCCCTTCGTAGAAGACAAATCACCGTGTACAAATCGTCAGTGTTACAAATTCTCAATTTGAAATTCGAAAGGAAAAGAAAAAAAAAAAAAAAGAAACACTCTCGAACCTAAATAGAGAAAATAAACATTTAATTACGAGTAACCCGAGTGCCTACGCGGTGGAATCAAAACATCCTGCGATTAGAACTCATATCATCATCGTTAATCATCGGTACACCGTAAGATCTATATTTCTTGATACACGGTACCGTAAGATTCATACTTCGTGATACGCAAGATGCGCATCATCGTAAAGTCGATACATCTTGATACGTAATACATGTCTTCCTGATTTCGTAATCTTGCCGATTTTTTCGCAATTTTCACGGACACCCGACCAGATCCTCGTGATCCTTCATATTCGCCACGCTTGCGTTTTGCACGTGTCAAAGTTTTGCATTGTGTTTCGCCAGTATGCCGGTTGCAATTCGAAATAGTTTCTACGAAACCGTTTCTACATCTCCGCTGGTTGATGGATTTCCACAGAACTTTAGGCCTCGTTCACACCGTGATCATTGCACGCTCTTAACCGTTATGGAATAACACAATTGCACAATTGACGTTGTTATTGCCGTTTTTTCCTTTTTCTCCATTTAACCTGTTGTAACTGTGTAGTTCTGTATACTGTATCTACCACTCTGTCGAGTGCAGAGTAAGCGCAACCGCTGTAAAATTCTATTAAATTGCAACAGTTTGGTCAATTTAAAAAAAAAAATCGACAATTTTATTGCTTTGTGATACTATTATTGGTAAAATTTATTACTTATTAATGATACCGCAAAATTGATTATTGACCAAATTTGAACTTTCAGGATTTTCTCATTAAAACAGAAACGAAAAAATTAAGAAGTCGATTTCTAATAAAAAGAGAAAAATTGCTGAAGGAAACGAGTTTATTAAATTGCAACAATCTGGTCAATTTTTTTAAAAAAAAATCAACAATTTCATTGCTTCGTAATATTATTATTGATAAAATTCATTATTTATTAATGATACCGATGCCGCAAAATTGATTATTGGCCAAATTTGAACTTTTAGGATTTTCTCATTAAAACAGAAACGAAAAAATTAAGAAGTCGATTTCTAATAAAAAGAGAAAAATTGCTGAAGAAAACGAGTTTATTAAATTGCAGCAGTCTGGTCAATTTTTAAAAAAAAAATTTTATTGCTTCGTGATACTATTGTTGGTAAAATTTATTATTTATTAATGATACCGATGCCGCAAAATTGATTATTGGCCAAATTTGAACTTTTAGGATTTTCTCATTAAAACAGAAACGGAAAAATTAAGAAGTTGATTTCTAATGGAGAAAGAAAGATTTGGTGAAAGAAACGGGTTGATATGTTATCACCGAGCAATGAAACGAATATTTTATTTCGAAATTTCCCGGGAATTAAAATTTTATACACTGCAGTCTTAAGTAATTTATTTAGTTTCTTCCTCAATTTCGTTGTGATTTCAAATTATCAAAAGTATTCCAATATGTCCCGAAATTTATTCTTAAATCTACAAATACATTTTCACCAAAATGTACATGGCATAATATCTTTCTCATTTGTGAAATATATCTACTTGTCATAACGTAAAAAAAAAAATCGCTATTTCTTCAGTTAACCAATTAAATATTTCCTAGTATAATATCTTGGAACAAACAGCTAATAATTCGAGCATTTCCTAGTAATAATATTTCCTATTATAACAACCGTGTAAATCGAAAGAAATCGGTATAAATCCCCAGTAAAAACTTTACCATTGTTGTTCTGATCAAAACCTTCCTCTCACCATTGCGAGAAAGAACTAATCGAAGCTGTAACGTAATAACGTTGTTAGTTTACGTGGTTTACGCATTAATCACGAGAGAAATTAGTTCAATCGAGCGAATACGCCTCGGACGATAATTACACGGAGAAGGTGGCGCGCCTAAACGTCTTTTACACGGTGCAAACAAGTTAGTACTTCCTCGTCGAATGGCTTTTTAATTGTGTGAGATCTCGATTACGCTTTCACGCGCAATTTCGAGGAACGATTGTAAAATCATCGACGACGATGATTATTCTCGATCGACCGATAATGTTTCTCGTTTATTTCGAGGTTCACGGAACGCTTTATACATATTTCGTAACGTTATGGTCAGTGAGCAACGATCGCCGGAGATATTCCCCTGTCGGCGTGAACACGGCATTAGAAACCTTTTGAGAATGGTATCTCATCGCGAATAAAAAGAGGATAAAAAACAGGCGGATGATCTTAGCAGAAAGTAATTCTATCGATGGTGTAGCACTGTGGTTGTTTCAACAATGTAGAAAAGGAGGAAACATGTCGCTCGTTTGTTCCTCTCGAATTAATTGTACAGCAAAAGAAACAACTTTCAAAATTCATGGCTACACTTTGATGTCACTCAAACAGATAACATTGGCGTTTAAAAATTTCATTTTCAAGAAATTCTGTTAAATTTTGCTTTGTAAATGTTTTCATGCAGGCTGAAAACTTTTCTCACGCAAATTCGTATTTTCGGAAGATACAATTATTTATTTGTTTACTATATATTTATATATCGTTAATTTCGAAGATATAAGAAATAGACAGAGAATTATATAACAGGTGCTAAATTTTGCACATTTTTTTCACGTTATATGCTATTAGAAATCAACCTTGATGAACATTTCGTTTAGAATCAGCGAGTATCTGGCGAGCTGCACAGTTACTCAAGCCATTTCCTCATCTCGTATCCATCCGGTTTTCTATTCCGGGATCAGTTAACGGAGAGTTTAATTCCAATCAGCCAACTTGTGCTCGCTTTTCTACTCGACGATTGTGTTCCCGTGGCACTGTGATAGCTAAAACTGGCATGATTTGCGGCCAAGCGAACAAGGAGGTTGATGGAACCTCGCGGCAGACAGGTTAAATTAGCGTGACTTGTGGTCGCAGAACTCTTCCCTTTCGTAATTTAGCCCTTCTCGAAAGAAATATTTTCGCGTGTTTAATCGGGAACCATTTGGGGGTTTCTCTCCAAACAGCCATAATTGGAACGATGCGCGTTTTACGTCCGCGAAACGGCTCGTTACGAAACAGAGCAACTCTTCGTTTTACAATTTCATTCGTATCAAGTTGAGTTGATGTCACGCGGTTGTACAATTACGGTTGAAGCATGACTGTACCAACGATGGACAAATTCTACATACTCTGTTCTGAATTTGTTTCTTTTAAAGATGATTTTCAACGGGTGGGAAAGTAAGGTGGTATTCTAGAAAGTTGTAAAAATGCAAGCCTCTGTAGGAAAATTCTTTCATCGTGATACCTTAGAACTTGATATATGATTTTTCTTTTTTCATCATCTCATCATTAAATTTTAAAATATATGGATATAACGTAATTAGAAGGCTCGATCTCTTAAAATGTGTCTGTGTACGATATATTTTTTTTATCGAAATTTGGACATTAAACGAAAATTCAAGAAATCCAAAGAGTTCAATAAAAAGGTTCAATAAAAATTTTAAAGGCTCGTTATAAGAAGAAAATTTCAATTCTCTGGATGGATCTAGTCAGAGCCAAAAATTTTTTCAAATTTCTTTTAAATACGTCTGTATTTTTACAATTCTCGAGAAGGCAAATATCCTTACTTTATTTACTTGTCACAAACTACAAATTATATTATTAACACGACACCAAGTGTACCACTGTGATTTTTTTTCTAACTTACAAATGTTCAAGGTACTTTTCAACGTGAAAAATATTTCAAAATGAACGATCCTTCATCGTTAATGGTACAGTTATACTCTCCAGTGTGTGTCCGAATCGGACATGTGTCTTCTTTTTTTCAAACGAATGCACGAGATAGGAAATTCTCACGATGAGGAACGATCGAAGCCCCGAGTGTAATCACAGTTATGTTACTAGCTGCTATTTATTAATCAACTATGTAAATTCGCATAATAAATATATACCATTAAAACCGTACGTCGATAAATGTCTTATCAATTAGGTTTCTACATTACGTTTTTACGCGTGGAGAAATTTCCTTAGATTACTTCCTTTAATATCTTGATCAAGCGAATGTTCGAGTCTCGATAATTATCGGCAATGTTTACGATAGTTGGCGGACCGCAGCAACGAATTATCGCTGAATTTCAGCCCCCTAATTTCCGCAACTATTGAAGCATCGAATCTGATTACCTTCGATCGGTGGGGAATATCAGATTTTACACGCCATGCGAAAGAACGCGAAACCGAAAGGCGAGTTTCGATTTCTGAAAAAATCAGCACCTCTCTCTCTCTCTCTCTCGACGTTTAATTTCAAGACAGAACAGATATAACTGTAATAAGATATATCCTTTCGACGTTTCGTTTTTCTCTTGGTTTATTCTAGTTTCTTGCGTGACGAGAATTAACTGGTAATTAAGGGTTAAACCAGTTAAACGTACGTGATTAAACTTTCTCGAAATGCTTCTCGATCGACTTTTTGCGCGCGTTCTCACGTTCGTCGTCGGATGTGCATCAACAATGTCGTTAGCATTAATTACAAATTGAACGTGCTAAAGGTATCGTAGAATAAGAAGTTCGTGGAAAAGGAAACGCACTCGTGCCAGTTTTCCACTAAAAGCTCTCTCGTCGAATAACACATCGAGCGTCTCGGGCGATAGAAGTGGAGGTTTCTTTTTTCTTTTCATTTCTTATATAACTCCTATGCAACTATAATGGGAATGCGTATGTTGTGTGAAACTACACGTCAGCGGGGGAACAAACGAGAATGGAAGAGACTCGTGACGACCTTCTGTAATCATACATATTTAATTTCTCAGAAATTTCCAGGCTAAGGGTCACTCGAAAGTTGCATTGTTTATTCTTCCTGTTGTAACTCTTCCTGTGTCATTTTCAAGTGAAGCATTAGCTACAGTGACTCGGAGCTACGGGGAAATTCTTTGAGACGACGGTGAAAATGTTGTTTGAATTCTTTGAATTTTCAATGGCGAGTTGCACAGAAATTTTATTTTAATGAAATAATTAATTTTATTTTGATGACATAGGACGTCTTAGGTGTTAAACACGTAAGACGATGGAAAATAATCGAAACTATAAAAATATGATTAATATACGGATGAGCGTGTAAAATTTTTCAGAATTTCGTGGCTAAAGGTGTTTATTAAACGTCGATTCAAGACTTAAAACTTGATCAGTATGAATTAGGTATGAATTGTCAAATTTCATTGATTTCTTTTTTTTTTTTTTTTGTGAAACTTGGAATTTTGACGTATATTTAATATTATTCGAAGTGAATAGTGTTTGTAATTAATATAGATTACTGAAACATTCGCATTCATGTGAAAAATTTAGATTATTTAGAAAATACAAATGGACCACAATCGATGAAAAAATTATCACGATTTTAATAATGTAATAACTCTAAAATTGTCTTGTAATGGATGAAACGTATCGAATCTGATATTATTGAAATTTACATCGACTCTCTCCTATTTCTGTATCTTAATTTCTCTGATATAAATCTTCATGCTTTATTCCTCAGTATAACAGTAGAACTCCATTTATACGAACCTGTTGGGCGACAAGTTGCTTCATCAGCTCGTACAATAAGAATTCACCTATTTATCCTTGCTATCTAAAGAAATTAATTAAACGATTGCGCGAATGTTTAACGAGATAATAAATAAACAGGTAACGAGCAAACGAGTCCGGACTTTAAGAATAATTATTTACACTGGATCGTGGCATCCAAATTTTCTCGCACAACAAATCGTTTTCAAGTAATTTGCATTTGTAGATAAAAATCTGCACTTAATTGATCATCTTGTGTTAGAAAATTCAACTTCAACAAACGAATGTGGAAGGACATGAATGACAAAAGTACGTTTACACGAGTGCCTGATTCAAGCCACAATTCAAGCTAGTCATTAATTTTCAGACGTTAAGTATATTCGCTCGTATAAACATCCCCCGCTCCCGTAAGAAACAATCTATCGACCAAGATATCGTTGGCCACCATAGAGCCCCACCGTGAAACGTAAATTTCACGATAGGAGTCAGAGCTCGATGAATTTTCGACGTTGCGAGAAAGCAAAAACGTCGGATCACGGAGTGAAAGAAAGAGGATGACCGGGGGTAGAGCAGTCGAAGAGCAACGTCGCGAAGGGAGAGAAAGAGAGAGAGAGAGAGAGAGAAAAAATGGAAAGAGCCGAAGGTCTCCTGATGAGAGGGACGAGGCCGTCGACCCCGGCGCAGAGCTGGAGGTTTACACGCCTAATAAATTACTGTAAACTGGAGCCTGGAGTCGTAGCCGTGGAGAGTTTGCACGAATAGTAGTTAAGTGAGCCGGTGATTTGTGCGATATCGTCCATCGTCGCTATCAGCCCCTGGAATCGGATGCACGGTTGAATCTTCCCTAGTAATTTTATCCCGGTTGAAGGTTCATGTTCCCTCGACGTAGATTCCATTTCCCCCCTTACTACCGATTCCGAAGCGAGGCGAGCGATACGCGGGGCCTTATGGAGCCCCATAGGCAGCCGGAGGTTCGCGTCGGTGCAATCCTCCGCCGATGACTTTTTCCCATCTGTTGAAATTAAAATCGATATGTTCGCCGTGTGTTCGTCCTTGTCGATCGGCGCGGCGGGTCTCGGCGGCCGATTACAATTTCATAAGCAGCTACCAATCGGTAGTAAGTATGGGGCAGGCAGTCGCCTGATTCCACCATATACAGGGTGGATCTAGTAACTAGATCGAACTCGAACCGTTTCTATCGATAGCGGGAGGGAAAATCTTGCATTTTGTAGCTCCATCATCGCGTAGAGTTCTTTTTTTCTTTTTTTTTTTTTTTTTCATAGAAGCGCATCGACGCGATTGTATTTGCCTTTCTACACGTAGTTCCACGATTTTCTTTTTTATTGAAGCGTGCAGTGTCGCTCAAGATAGACTCTTGCCATTTCTTATGAAATCTATAACGTTAACATTGTATATTGTCACACACGTATAAATTTATAACGCGTCGCAATGGTATTTAACCTCTTGCGCTAGTAACTGGTAACACGGACCATAACGAGTGACCAAACCGTATGCAATAAATCGTCCCCTTTTTGAATTCATCGGCATGTCACTGGGTAGAAATTACTAAGAAGTAATAAATTTGTTATCTGTTTTGCCTGGGTTATGTTTCAATACTTGAAACTGAGAAAATATTGCAATTTTGGGCCAAATGTTTGCGTGATACGTCATTCCAGCGTAAATTGGACAAAATAAATTGTATGAAAATTTCTTAAATAGATAGACATTTATCCGGAAAGTTGAATAATTACGCGATATTTTTCTAGTCGTGACGTGACAATTATTAAAAGCAAATAATATTTTGAGAACGCAACTATCTTTATTGATGAGATGCTCGATAAATTATTAGTATAAAATATGTTTCTTTGTGATATAGTACAAATTAGAACGTGAGAAATTTTCCTCTACAATTTTTTTTCTTCTTTGGTATCTCCAGTAGAAACAGAGTTGCAGTCGAATCCAGTTAAGTACTAGATTCACCCTGTGTATTCCCATTCTCGTCAGAGTTTGACGTACCGGAGACATTGAGATACGTTCCCCTTTTTGTTCGTCTCGAATGTCTTCATTTCGTTCGCCTGGTTACACCGTATGTCCATAGGAAAAACTTGGAAAAAATCCTCCCGGCTTTTTGCAGGCTGTCGTAAGCTGATTACGATGATTTATGGCGAACGGTGAGGTTCGATGCTTACGATGTATGCTATGTCGCGGATTATTTCTTGCATCGGGATGCTTCTTTTCCATTTCTCTTGTCGCAGCTTGTCAGCTCTTTTGGTGTTTGATGATAAGACAGAGGATTTGTATTGAAACACACTGCGTGGAATAATTTGTTTCTCGGGGAAAGATAAATACATTCCGCACGATTTCTGCGTACGAAAAACGCCGTTTTCTCAAAATGAGATTTCGATTCTCGTAGCTGTTCTAAAAAATGTCGTGCATTTTGCTTTTTACAATTGTGGAATTAATAATTATTAACAAAGACAAATTAATTCTGGTCTAATCAATCTTACAAATGTAATTTATTTTCATTGAGAATAAAAAGTTAATTTCTTAGAGTCAATTCAACCTTCTCGGTTAATACAATATATTCTATCAAAATGTTATATTCTCCATATTTCTCTGCTTTCATTGTATTCTTTAGTACGTTCTACCAAAAGTAGTAGAAAATGTTTTCATTGCTAAAATTAACTTTGTTTCACTCATTCGCGGGTATAATGAATCTTGTATCGTATTACGTTGCAATTTTTATCCAACGACATTAGTAAAGTAACAAATATTGATTAAAATAATCGTACGTCAATATCACAATCACAATTGCAATTAAGGAAATATCAATATCATTAAATATAAATTTACGTTTCTTCGGAAATATGTATATATATATATAAAATTAAATTATTTATATATAAATACATATTAATTATATTTATATTGTATTAATATAATTAATATATGATAAGTATAATACAATAAGTATAATTGTCTCGTTGTCAATTTGCCAGCGCTTTGTAGAATGAATTGAGACGTGAAAGATAATTATGTCTCGCGTGTATAATAATCGTGACGATAGCAATATGATATTATAACTCCACAACGAAGTTTCACAAATTTGTAGTAAAATTTGACAAGTCAATTATCTTCGCTTGAATTGAACACACGACTCGGCTTTTCGCGTACGCTTCTGCAAACGATAACGTGCAGAAGAAGCTTGCACATTGACTTCTAATTATTATACGAGTCGTCTCATTTTATAGTTAATAAAGCTACGTTTCAGGCTCGTCGACGTTTTACGACAAAGCACGCGCGCAAATGTCATAAACTTTCTTTCGTAACCATAGTACTGATTAACGGCCATGAGCTTCTTACGAACGACTTTTATTATTTCACCGGTGTCGTTAGATAAAAGTTACGGCTTGAGGTTCGTCTCGCGCTCGTGTTCGTTCTTTTTTTTCCTCCGTTTGCGCGCGCGAATGAAAGTAAGATGGGACTTGAGGTTAATTTTAGTAATGAATTAATCCTTAGATGAATCCGCTTCTTGTCCCGTTTTCCTGTTGTGCGATTTGTTCCTTTTACGAGCCCCCGAGCGTATTGAATCTCGTTCAATTTATATTTCTACAGTTCATTTTCCCCATATGATTATCGCCGGCGGACAAAACACGGTGCAACATATTTTTGTTTATTTCTTAAGCGAGGAAGCGAGGAGTCGTCCAAACATTCGTTTGTAATTTATTCGCGTTCTGATTGTCGATTTGGAACAATTGGTGTTGATTTACAATACAGATTTCAAAATTTTCTTCGACGATTATATAGGGGTACATTATCGTTCAAAAGTATGTATTCTGATTTTTCTTTTTTTTTTTTTTTTTTTTTTGCTTCTTTGGCAAGAATAATACATTATTTCTATTATATCGTTAGTTGTATTAAAAATTGAGTATTTCGTCAATTTTAATTCGCATTCTTATTAATACATTTTTCGACATAATGTCAAACATAAGATTACATGTTTTAAGATATGCACGATAATGTGTACGAATATTAATAAGAGTCACTGTAATTTACTTACAAAATTATAACTCGATTAATAATTTGTGACAAATAAATTAGGAACAAATGAAAGTAGGATCTCCTTTAACAAGAAAGAGAAACTTTTAGAATTATATATTTTAATAATGAATATTAATTTTGAACATTCGTAATATAAAAATAACGTTAAAGATTTTCTGAGAAGTTCAATCACAGTTTTGTTAAATTTAAATACTCTAAATTTAGCGAGGCATTCGAATAGCTATAATAATTAAACTTAATTAATTATTATTCTCATTGATACGAATTTTGAAACACGTATTATAAAAAAAATACGAATCATTCAAAGAGAGAAATGAACGAATACGTGAAAATACATCAAACTGTATGATAACAATCATGTTCAACTCTTCAACCGAGAAAAATCTTCATTTTTTTCTGTAATTTTTAAATCAAAAATGTGAGATTTATATCTTGCATAGATTTATCAAGTTTCATTAATCGTGCCGCAAAAGAAACGCAAAAGAAAATAAAAAAACGATCGAAAAGCGCAGAAAAATAAAATATCACCCCGTCGAAATTAACAGAACGAGCAGAACGTGATTCTACTATCGTTCGCAGCTACAGCTTCTAGACCCAGAACTCATCAGAGTCAAATTTCATTTCCTTTTATCGTAATGAATATTTTAATTTTGTTTATCAGCGAATAACTCATACAGCTAGTTTATTCAAATACCGCTATAAACAAGGCGAAAGACTTGTTCAAAAAGATCCGGCAGAGGCAATGAGACTAACTGAAAGACGCATTCTAATTTAACGACACTCTGGTGTATCATCAAGCATGAGGTATTACTGGCTGCAAACGTATCTTTAAATAGTACGCGAATGGTATTTACATAATACCATTTTTATAACGTTTTAACCTAAGTACATAGTATAATTTATAATCTGATAGCTGGCCAGTTAATAACGAGAGGAAAAAAAGAGGAAGGAACATAAATTGCAAACCTTGTGGGTTGTCAGTTGAATCAGTTTGATCATAGAGTTTGATCAGTATTTTCAACAGACGTTCGACATATTTCGCCACTTCTAGTCACGAAACAACCTTGCTGTGATTTTTCGATCGTCTTCGATTTGTATTTCTTTCACGATCTCATGTTTAAACAATAATGTGAAAATGTTCTTATTAGAATGCATTATTTCTCGGTGGTTTTACATTCCATTCGATGTTCATTGAAGTTACCAAAAGTATAACGAGTATGATACAATATCTAATAAACAAGCTAATTATTTTAAAAACAAAACACCATCCATCATTTGCAGTACGCACTGAACACTCAAAGAGTTAAACGTTTAAAAAACGTTATGAATCTGTTTCGTTTGTCAGTGATAGTGAGTGCGGGGGTATATTTTAATATCACGTGCATTATATGCATTTTGTGAATCTCGTAGAAATACTTAATTTCATACACAATATTCCGTTGCAACGAAAGTGCAATGAAAGTGCGTTCTTCGTTTTTTACAAGTAGTAGGATTAAATAATCAACTAATTATTTATATATTTATATTAATATAAATATGTATAAACTATATAGAACTTTTCAACTACTCATATCACTTTAAAATATCTTTATCGGTGATATTTTAATTAAAAAGCATTCACAGAGACAGAAACATCGACCACCGATGATTAATAGATTCCCATCGTCGTATCCAATTATGGTATCCAATCGAATTCGTTACACGAGCAAACGCGATAATAAAACACAATATAATGAATAACAAATGGTACAATGAATGAGCAGGGGGACAATCACGTCGTTTGGCCTAATTTACTTTTTGCCACCGCAACGAGAAGCAATTTTTAAATTTCTCCACGTTCGACCGTAGCGATCGAAACCAATCTCGTTCGACAAAGATCGTTAAACAGCCTCGGGTTGAAAAAATCGTCGCCTCGGCACCGATCGTTTCGCGAGTTTTCGAAAGGAGCTGAGCGTGTAAGCGCGTGGCTGACTGTAATCCGAATCGGCAACGTGCACCGATCGTGCATTTCATGCACGTGCGTTGGACAAATGGGATTAGTCGGGTGACGAAAGTGTCCGCTCGGAACGGAACCGATCGCGCCGCTTGAAATTCCACGATGACGCAGAAGGAAAAGTGGCCGGTGGAACAGTTAGCCGGGGAGAGAGAAAGAGAGAGAGAGCTAGTGAGCACTGTTGCGGGCACCTGAGAATTTCTTGCCGCGCGCGTATCACAGAGTCCTTGCCTTGGCTGATTGGCCTCACGCGAGATCGATTCACCACTTAATGGAACCGGCTGGCTAGAATCCGATTCTCCTGTTTAGCCTCTCGAGCATCGGAATTAAATAGAGATTCTTTCTTTTCCACCCTTCTGGAAAATTCGCGTGTACATTTCCACCCAAAAATTTACTTTCACCGTTGTATACACGCTTATATATATATATATATATATATATATATATATATATATAGGTTTACATTTGCATTTTTAAATGGAGCTTTACTGGTCATGCGTTTTAGAATTTAGAAAGCTTTACTTCAGCGTTAGCTGTGGATATAAAATGACTCTATGCCATCTTCTTTTTTTTTATCTTTCTTTGTGTGTCATTTTTATATTTTTCTCGGGAACTTTTTATCTTGTCGTGTTTTTTATTTTACTTATTTTTCTGTCTTTGCTATCCATTGTTCTACATTGTTCAGATAATATTGTATAAGTAATATCATCTATAATATTATATATTATGCGCGTGTACATTTCCACCCAAAAATTTACTTTCACCGTTGTATACACGCTTATATATATATATATATATATATATATAGGTTTACATTTGCATTTTTAAATGGAGCTTTACTGGTCATGCGTTTTAGAATTTAGAAAGCTTTACTTCAGCGTTAGCTGTGGATATAAAATGACTCTATGCCATCTTCTTTTTTTTTATCTTTCTTTGTGTGTCATTTTTATATTTTTCTCGGGAACTTTTTATCTTGTCGTGTTTTTTATTTTACTTATTTTTCTGTCTTTGCTATCCATTGTTCTACATTGTTCAGATAATATTGTATAAGTAATATCATCTATAATATTATATATTATGCGCGTGTACATTTCCACCCAAAAATTTATTTTCACCGTTGTATACACGCTTATATATATATATATATATATATATATATATATATATATATATATATAGGTTTACATTTGCATTTTTAAATGGAGCTTTACTGGTCATGCGTTTTAGAATTTAGAAAGCTTTACTTCAGCGTTAGCTGTGGATATAAAATGACTCTATGCCATCTTCTTTTTTTTTATCTTTCTTTGTGTGTCATTTTTATATTTTTCTCGGGAACTTTTTATCTTGTCGTGTTTTTTATTTTACTTATTTTTCTGTCTTTGCTATCCATTGTTCTACATTGTTCAGATAATATTGTATAAGTAATATCATCTATAATATTATATATTATATAAGTATATAAGTATATAATATTATATAGTATAATATTATATTTATATAAAAGTATATAATATTATATAAGTAATATTCAGATATATCGCTCTCAGAATAATAATTATAATTCACAATAATATTAATTACTTATAATTATATAATGATATATCAAAATATACTATTATTATATATATATAATAAAAATGAATATATTATTATTATTAATAAAATAAAATAGATAGTTAATAACTCGTTCAAACTGAAAACGTGCAAGACACATGAAACACTTTCAGTGGGTCCAATTCAATGTTCAGTCGAGAGTAGCATTGGATAGTACAGTCAAGCGATTCGGGGAAGAGCAGACGGAAGTATGGTTATCACGTAGGCATTGGTTCGAAAATTTTTATCGTCCTCGCGAAGACTCATCGTGCATTGTGTCGTGCTTACAGCGAATATTCGTAGGCGTTAAATAATGTTTCCTTAGCCAATTTACTGTTAGCACTTGTTCGATATAACCCGCACCAGCCAACTCGAACCGCATATTTATGAGCGGGCTGTAAAGCTCTCTTAGGCGTTGCACTATTTGCTACGATAAATTGGAACACACCAATTTGTCTGGGACTCTCGGTTTCCCGGAATGATCGTCCTTACCGTTGACGATAACGATCGTCTGTTGTAAAATAATTTACGATATCGGTGTAGGAGTAAAACAGTCTTCTCTTCTCTTTCACGTTGTCGAGGAATCGTTTTAGAGAAAATTTATTTCGTCAACGAGAATGTATCTCGTATACAATAAAACTGACGGTGAAATTTAATTTCAACTAACTATTGAAATATTAACGTTCGATTGATACCGATTGAGTGTTATTGGGTAAATTAGTTAATTTTGAAGTTTCTCGTTTAATTTCATTTCGATACATTACATAATATAATTAGTTTTGCTTGATTTAACATACAAGCACTAATTGCTTATGTATTTATTTATTCATTATGCATTTAATACGTAATGATTTTATTGTTTCATTGTTAAATACACATTTATAAATACTTAATTTAATTAGCAGCCTAGCATACAATTACTATAGTCATCTATAAGTCAGACGATACTGTTTAAAGATTAAAACTATATGATATAATATAATACTTAAAATTTTTGTAATACCTTGAAACTTTTTTCTAAAAATTTACTACGAGGATCTAGAATAGAAAGCTCCAACTATTTGTAATCGCAAAAATCGCGTAGCCAATGTACAAAACGATTCCCAATTACTTCGTACAATTATATTCCAATTCATCATTGAACTACATTCTAAATTCCAACAGATGCTGGCAAAGTAACGCAAAGAAACCTCGGTTTACGCGATTAATTACGAATGTTGTCATCGATGAATGGCGTCTTGCGTTTACACGCGTTCATCCACGCGCCAAGGTTCGCTCGCGATGGAAAGGTCAGTGTAGAGCCACCGGTTAATAATCCCTCGATTATTTCAACAACTGGAAACAGTGATTCATTCGCGGATCGTTCGGAACGTGGGCTGAAACGACCGGCACCGATAGTAAAGCGTTTGGCAATCGTGTCGTAAGCGATTTTCCACGATGAATCAACGATCTCTGCACGCGACGCGCGTGAAAGAAAAAAAAAAAAAAAAAAAAAAAGAAGAAAGAAAACATCGAAACTTGGAAATCAGTCGGCGGGGTTCTTTCCCGCGATTGACGTCACCGTCTCGTTTCGCAGCCTCGCCGTCAGCAATATCGACAGGTTAATTCCGTTAGGCGTCGCTTCAATAACTCTGTCGTGTCGCAACTATCGAGTAACAGGCAGGTATGCTAACCACCATCGTGCCCACTCGTGACGTTTTCATTAGACGGTCGGATGAGGCCGAGGATAATCGGTTAGAACAGGACTCGAAACCGTTTCCGAGCGGTGTGGTTGTTTTAATAAGTGAGTGCGTTGCTTCGACACTTGCGATCATCTTGGCATCCGAAGGGCTGATTGGTCTAATGAGAGCGGCGTCAAACTTCAACTCCCACCACCTCTTGTCGATTTCGTAAAAAATTATAATATATTATATTATGTATAAGAATTATAATGTAATATGTTATGTTGACAAAATGGGGGATGGAGGATCAACCTCTTGCGCTGGGAACTTTTTGTTCCCGAAATTGTAATGTCTTCTCGGTTTTAAGTGTATTCGAGCAAAAGAGAAATAGGCGAAACAAATGACAAATCCATTACTTTTCAATCGTTTCTATCCAGTGACTATCGTACCGACGAGAGAAAGAAAGAAAGCGGCGGATTATTGTACGCGGTTTGGTCGCTCGTTATGGTCCGCAATCGGCGTTGCCAGCGCAAGTGGGTTAAGATCCTGATCTGAAATCGTTTGAAATTCTAAAAGTATACCAGTTTTATAAAATTCGAACCTACGCTTCTCGCGCATCTTGAGCGTTGCTCTAAAAGCTTCGCTAACAGATTAGGTTTGCATTCTGAATCTTTTTCTCTCAACACGTGTTGCGTGTTTTCATTACTACTGCTTTTTGGATATCGGTGGATTTAATATGATTTTTTTCTTTTTTTTTTTTTTGACGATGACAATATTTCCAAAGAGTTTTAAGTTCTGTTGCTAGTGTATTTTTCTACTTCTCCGTTTTTTTTTCTTTTTTTTTTTTTTTTTTCGTTGGTAGCATCAAGTATTGTTACATGTCTGTTTTGTGTCACGATTTCTTAATTTCTTAATTTTCTATAACTTCTTAATTACTAAATTACTTCTGTTTCGTTCTTTGTGAGATTACTGAGACGCGTCGCTTTGCCTACTTGTACAATCTATTACACACTCGCGCTAGCAATTTGCATCCACAAGTTGCATCTCCGTAATCTATCGTTTACGAAAATTATTGGCATTTGCTGCGTCTACCAGCAGAGATCGTTACTACCACCGTTTTCATAGAAAACAGGTCCCTCCTAAAAATAAAAGAAAAGATATTGTTTATGGGGAAATATAGTGGCAGAGCGATAAAGAGTCGATGCGTTTCGTGACCATTTTTCCAAGCAGCTCTCGACGTCATTACCGTGACACAGTGGTTCGAGTGTAAGCAGCTACCCTCGACTCTTAAACCCCGCTTGCTTTATTCCCACCGGTCGGAAAGTAATAGGCTCGCGTTAGCCCGGTTTATTACCTCGTAATTTCTATCGGAAACGTCAGAAAACCGATATGGAGGAGGCATTCGCGAGAATGTGTCTACGTTGCGCAGAGGTCGAAAACGCCACGCTCGTAATCATTGTTGGCCGTTGGTGCACCACGTTCTGCAACAACTTATTGCTACAAAGTGGCCTACGATTCAAAAGGAGAAGTGGACGGGTTTTCTGATAGCGAGGGAACCCGCGCCGGGCATTAGCGAGAGCACACAGTATAACCTGTTTCAGTGATCTAAGCCGGTTATCACAACCGTTCCCGTTTGCTTTTGCCGGGCATAATTTACGTTTTCCTGAAAACGTCTACTGGATACCCGGCCCATTAAGAGCTAACCGCTGGTTCGCCGACGATTATGCTTCGCTATCAATTATAACCAACCTCTGCTTTTATTTCTCGCATTTTTTATTACGACTCGTCCTTTCTCTTGGATCTCGCGAGCTTTGATTTGTTAAAAGATCTCGAGAGGGAGAGTCGCGGGAAATTAGTGAAATTGATATCGAGTCGAATTTTGCGAGCAAATTGAAGTAATTATTAGTATACATAAATATGATTAATAATAATATAGTATATATATATATATAATTTTAATTTAATAATAATATAGTATGTAATATATGTGGGATAGGCAGTTCTGGGAAAGGGTGCCAAGACGTTTCCTGGTGTTCGACTGCAGATGTCCCGAGTCGTATAACATAAACAATAAAGAAAGTTAGGCCTGGGCCTTGAGACTGTTTATGGCCAGCCCTTCAGACCTAACGTCTAAGACTAAGAGTATGGATGCATGTATATTTTGTGCAGAAGAAAGGTGCGTGTCGAGAAGTCAGAGAGCGATTGTCGAGAAAGAGAACAGAGTGTATGCGAGAATTAAGAACTCAGTGTACATCGTTATTCATTATTTAATATTAACAAACCAATCTTATCTATTCAATTACAAATAAACAACAACCATTTCATAAAATTCCTATAAATTGGGATCTCGTCCGGGAGACCAAAAAATTGGTGACTCAGCCGAGATTCCTACATATATGATTAATAAATATAGTATAGTATACATAAATATGATTAATAATAATATATAATATAATTGTAAGTACAATACAATAATTACAAGCGTAATTAATTAATTGCGGACGCAAAGGAAGTATTTTCAGATGTAATCTCGAAATGTTTCTTCTCCTTTTTTCCCTTTCCTTTGCAGTTTATTTAGGGTAGTCAGGATGATTGAACATTACGCAAACATAATTGCCTGTCCGATCGGGGAAAAATGCAGAGCGATGAAATCTCTTGCGAAAGGAATCGACGCGACATTCAAATGAATCTCCTCTTGTCCGATTATAAGGGAGCGCGCGCAATATGCTCGTTAGGTATCCTAAACGGGCGAAACGGGGTCAAAGACGATCGTTGTTACCTATAGGATCGATTAAATTGAAAATTATACGTGATGAAACAGCTAATTGCGTTGATGCGTGTAAATGTCTTCAATAATCTATAACGCACGATTATCCTACATTCTTACAGTATGATCTTCAGTGTTTTATGTATAATGTATTCTAACCTTTGATTCAATAATGAACATCTTCTTCGTTGTCAATTTCTATGAAGACACATACGCTGTCTTTAATCCTAATTTATATCGATCAAAAGCTTGAATAGAAACACTTTGTTTTAAGATACAGTATGATTCTCTTTTATTGCAATATGCAACGTTATCGAATGAGGATATTATTGTTGCAGGACTGTAATTTATTTAACTGACTCAACAATAATGTACTTTTATAGATCTATCGGAAACACTTTATTTACAGAATATTTATTTATCGCTGAAAGGCTACAAGTTTCAACTTTATAAATAGAAAATTTTATCACAATTCACGATTATATTCCTTGTAACAAATGAATTCGTGAAAGTAAGACTTTTGCCAATTATGGCCAATCGCTGAATACGGAAATCCTATTGTATTCTAATATTTTAAAGATCTTTCAATATCTAATCTCACCATTTCCATGCCTAGTACGCAAACGAACGTTCATCGTTACCTAGCACAATTAAAAATTGAACCAAGCATGAAATCGTAATTCTAACTCTCAAGAGTTGAACAATAATTCCCTTGCCTAGAGTATTTTAGTATTATATAAGAAATGAACAACAAACACGTCTGTCGTTCTATAGTGCAACCAAAAACTGCGCAAAAATTGACACGTAGCGAAATATTAAACCACTAGCGTCAAAACTGTATAAATCTACCACTGCGTTACTCTCGCTGTTGAGAAATAATTAACCCTCGCGTAGCCGACACCGGGTCACCGTTGGCCCAGAACTTGAGCGTAAAAACGATCCAGATGCTACATATGTACAGGCAATGATAATAAATATGATGCCAAATGTTTTCCCATTTAAATGCAAAGAACATGCAATGAAACGCACAGTAACGTTGCACATAAATGAAAAGTATGTTTGCAAGATTGTACATTTTTCAAACCAACTCCTCACGTTATAAACATTATTATGACATCCTGTACCAAAAAGCTGCAAAGCAAGTGCAGTGAAAATTCAGCTACGGGTCAAAAGTGACCCGGCGTCGCCGCATTGTTAAAACACTGACTCAAACATACCCGGGTAACCCTCTGGGATGACTATCTCCGGCCCCACTTTGACATCGTGCCGATAACGATGGATCAACAGGGTGGCGGTAACCCGAAGCGATCTCTGTTGCTGTTTGTACAGCAACACCGGCCTGCCGCCGGTACCTTCGAGCCTCACCACTCTCGGCAAGGAGAATCGATCGAGGAACTCGCGGAGGGGCATGTAGCCGCCGCTCGAGCCGGAACTACCCTCGGCCGTCGCTTCTCTCGAACTCGGCAGCGACTTGGGCAACGAAGGCACCTCCTCGCTGGACATCGTCGAAAATTCACCGTTCGACGACATTGTTCCACATCACATGTACGCGATAGTCGTTATCCTTCACTGATTTCGTCAGACCTCGTCTAGCACAACGCTCCTCCGTTTGTTCTCGGACGATCGACGACACGATCCTGCATCGTTGAACGTGGACAAACACGACGTTACAAGAGACTCGCCAAGTATCGTCGACGAAGCGACACTCCGATACGTCTCTTCGGTGCTTGCATTCCGCAGAGTGGCGGATCGTCGAATCTCAGCGTCGAGGGAACGCGACGACCTGGTCATTGCCAGCACTGCTCGATGGAGACTGGCTGTCAATTGAGCAACAGGTTCAGCAACACTTTCTTTCGGTTATGTCACTCGGGGTCAGCACGTACACTGTCACTTTCCAGCTAGGCTAGGCAGAGAAGCTGGCAAACGCTGGCAGGGGATTTCAGAGTCGATCTCGATCAAGCATAGAGCCGATCGTCGTCGCAGTCATCGCGCTGTGACCGAGAATTCACTCACTGTACACTAACTGTTACCGCAAGCAACAGCACGCAGTGAGATCACGGTTCAAACATTCGCGTTACCGATCCTTCGACTCAACGTCGCGGAAACTCTCTTCACTAGCGTGTCTTCTCTCGTGTCTTTGGCGAGCGACTCTCTGTCTTTCGGATCGCGCAGTGAACCGACGCTGATCACCCTTCCCTCTTCGACGAGGACGGTCGTCGGAGGAGAACGTTGCGTCATTCTTCCAAACAGCTGACGATGATTCGTTCGGTCGATCGTCGACTGGTTTCACGATTTCCTTGAAATCTCATCGGGGAGTTTGCACTCCTCTCGACGAGAATCCCGCTTCGTTTAGCAATCGGGGAAATATCGGCGAGTGAACCGATCTATCGACGACGTGACAACTGTTCTGCCTGTCCTGGTCGCATCTTCTGAATCGATAATCCTGAACAAAAGTTGTCACGTGTATCTTGGTCTCATCGTTTCGTTTCGTCTTGGCAGGAGAACCTGTCGTTGAAAAACTCGAGACTTCGTTCTTCAGAGGAAAGAGATCAAACCTCCGGTGAATATTTCATAGACTGAGAAAACTCAAATCTCTGTACCTTCCAAAATCTTTCGAGAACGTTCACTCTTTGAATCGTCGACGAAGAGAAATTTCCCCGCGTACATGAGACCGAGCGCGAAAATTGTCGAGCCTCGAGGAAGAACCGATCGTACCGGCGGACGCGAAGTCACTGACGCCCGGCGTGACTGAGGCCCAGCGTAAGAGGCCCACTGACACTAACACGCTGGCAACTGCTTCGTATCGTACGATTCGTACCTTCTACCACACGCAGCCCTGTCAGTGGCCCTACTACCAGCAGCGCTTGGCGAACTTGGCTCTCCTCGGAGGTGGAACTGCCACGGCTAACAGAATAACGTGGCTGTACCGAGAGAGAGAGAGAGAGAGAGAGAGGGGGGGGACCCGAGCTTATTCAATAGGGGTCCTATTGTGCCGTGGCTTGGAGCTGCTGAGCGCCTCCGACAGAAGCGAGAACCGCCCTTAATAGTTTCTCTCTGGAAACGTAATCGGGCGTGGTAAGTGAAGTTGCTGCGTGCGTACGCGTCTCTGGTTACGAGTATCGATAGTTTGACAGGGTACATGCGAGCCGATGGCGTTCGTTGGCCGGTGAATTAGCGTGACAGAAACGAGCACCGAGGATCGGTTTGCGTACACTGCCGTTCAAAAGTACGGAATGGAAGTACTTTGCTCGACTCTGGCGAAAACGCATGAGTTGCTCGATAAAATCGGAATGAGATTTGTTAAAAGAGATGTTTCATCGATGATTGGATTAAATATTTTAGTGAGAATGATCTTACGTCTGCGTATCCCGTACACTATGTATTTTGCGTATAAGATCTTTGATAAGTTTGAATTGTCTATCCTATTTATGCTATTAATTACTTGTATATATTTGTTTGTACTATTATTCGATTATTTATATTTAGTTATACTATTATTTAATTATTTATTTATATGTATTTGTTAAATACATATTTTACTAATAGTTCATTAAATACCTTACTGATAATGACAGAAAATAGTCTTTCTACTCATTCTTCTTTTCTTGAGATTATTTTCTACAAATTTTATACGATTTTAAAACGATTTCCATGTTCGACTTTGCGAACGTCACTTAATTCCTTGTATTATCGAGTCATTTAATTCCTTATACGAATTAATGGTTTTCACTTGAAAGGAAGAGCAATTTCGAACTTTAAATATACATGCTTCAAACTGAAGATTAATAAGTTACATACAACGTGTCAATGCTTTGTATCTGACGTAACGAATTGCAACAATTGACACTAAAATTTATACACAGTGGTGCACAATAACATATCGACGTAAATGTAAAGAATGTAAAAGGACAAAAGTTTATTTCGAATGTGTTGAAACATTTGAATAATAAATTCCGTCGATTTAATACCATTATATGTGCGTGTACCTACACACTTTATATACATGTGTGTACGTACAAGAATTTTTTAACAAACATTGTTCAACAGTAAGAATATACATTCCATGAAAATTGCAAATGTCTACGTAAATACTTTTGGGCAGCAATGTATATGTGATGTTCGACGTGTCTGATTTGGATGATTGTTAGTTAAAATCGATGGTCTTGTTAATGTCGCGTGGGGTCGGTCAACGTGATTATTGAGAGAGAAATGGATTACTTACGAGATATGGTTTTTGTTTTCGCGTCAACATGCCGGTTGATCGGTACCGTTAGCGTTCCTATGATTTCTATTGGATCTCCTAATATACTTTGGACAAGTTGCGTAAATAGATTCAATGCTAAATTTAAGCGATATCTGTTACGTAAGGTTGTAAAAGTAATTTTAGTATGCAAAGTCTGTCGTAATTTACGTAATAGATATTTGTTGTTCTCGATTATTTTTTTTCAGCATTGATTGACGTTAAGCCTCTGACTGGATTTCACTCAATAAGTATAAGTACATACATGTATTTGTTTTTCTATGTATAGTGTAAAGGAAATCTTTATACTAGATTTATCTTTCGTTGAATAGTTTATAATATAAAATATAATATCATCTAATATAAATAATATAATTTTTATAAAATATCGTTTCCCCATCACCGTCAAATGTCAAATAATTTTATTTGCTAGTTTAGATCAATAAAATTGTTGCTAGTTACTAGTTATTAGTTACCAATAATATTAATTTACTAGTTTAGACCAATCCTAAAATATTGATGATGTTTTTGTACATTGTTGATTTAAGAAGCCACGCAAATAAATCGGAAACACGATTTTGCAAAAGTCTGTAATCTATAGATACCTATATAATTAGTAAAGTAGAAAGATATTCTGACTATAATTATAATAATACTAATAACACATCTTGTATACTATTTTAATCGCATCAATAATTAATACAATTAATATATATGATAAATAATTTTTAATTCTAGATTTTGCCATGCATCGTGTGTTTTTCACCATACATACCGTATTCCAGCCTACACCTATTAATATTTCACACAAATGCCCCATCGTTCGAGGATGCACTCCTGCCACATTCTACGATTCCCCATATTTTAATTTATTTTAATTGGAATCCCATACTGGTTGTAACAACTCTGCATCCTTAACGATCTAACTGTGCCTTAAAAAGCAATCTCACTAGCAAATACACACGTACGTATACATATACATATATATATATATATATATATATATATATATATATATACAGGCGAAGAGCAGTGAGCTGGCTCTCTCTCTTTCTCTCTCTCAATCCCTATAAAAGATCGTCCAAAGTAAAACTTTACGTTCACCCGTAAACTCGTACCCGTAATACCTTTCCTTATACAGTTATCTTCGACACTAAAGGCAAATGATGCATACCATGCTCTCGCTCGATGTATGTTTAATTATATCATTTTATTCACCTCGTCTCCCTTGCTCAACGATGCACGCTGCTGATAATAAAAAAAATCACGGATGGAACGGCGGATGGTTCCTGGGAAGCTTGGAAAGTGGAACGACCTTGAGTTTCATTGTCCGACTCTATCATTTCCCCGCGAGAGAACAACGCGCGTTGCATCACGTCTAAGCGATACGAGTTCGTTGCATGTTGTGTCTCCATTTTTTCTTCATCTTTTTCATCATCTTCTTCGCTTCATTGCCGCTCTTTACAATTTTCCGCTTCTTTTTTTTTTTTTGCTTGCCTCATTTGATTTTCGAGGTTATTACAATTGCAGCGTCAGTGACGATGGCGCTAAATTAAATATGTCAACGTTGGTGAGAAAGTTGAAACCAGGTTTATCTTGATCTCTGATAATCTTACAAACAGATAATAATATTAATATTAGTAACATTTGACATGTTTTACATATCTTACAAACAGATAATAATATTAATATTAGTAACATTTGACATGTTTTACATATTGTCGTTGTCTGACCAAATTCTGAGTCCAGTTGAAATTTAAGCTCTTCTGTTTAACGACCAAACTGACCTCTTCTCAGAAACATTATTTCAGACTTTATACGTCCAATCGTCATTCTGTTCCTTCCTTACAGCTTTCAACCCCATTAGATGCACCTCTGTTAATTTTAAATTTGTCGCATGGTGCAAATGTTGTATACACGTTACTCGAGTTTACACGTACAATCTCTTATCTAGTTCTTTCGTTGGGTCAAGATATATACTGAATATTCTTCGGGTTATTTGTTCGATAACAGAGCTATTTGAATTGGCTATTGGAATTAGTAATTATTGTACATTTGTAATAATCCCGTTGTAACTTAATTTACGTTCATGCGATGCTAGTATCCCAGAAGACATTACACTGATGATTTTCGTTTTCTTACGGTGGTTTTGTCCCACCTTCCATCACGGGGAATCACACAGTCTCTTTTGTTCGTCGATTGCGCGGCGTCGTGACGTATACGGTACAAGCGAGAGATCGTTGCCACATCGGGGAACGAGATATCTCTGATGGTGTCGTGCGTGTACGGTACCAACCTTCTCTCCTCGCTTGACAGACAGGGAGGAAATTGTGTGTACCACGGGGCACACAGCCAGATAAGAAGCCAGTTGTGTAACAGGAACGCATTAGAGGACTGTTGTCACATCCACGCGAATTTATGAATTCTTTGATTGAACACACTTGCGTATTGTTGAAGCCCGTTTGAAGCGTAATCTCCCTTGAACGTGCGTTTCACAATAGGGTGTATTAAAGGTCCGTGGCAGATCGTTGCCGAAGATTATTTTCCGCGAATCAATGTAGTGTCGTTCTCGGTTGCGACACCGAGGTGAAGACTGCAAAATTGTCTTTTGACGATTTCCAGAGGTGACATCATTTGACGCAGGTTGCACGTTTAAATCGGTGCTAACCGAGCACCAAATTTGGTTAGTATCTGCGTCCTGCGTTCAACGCGCGTTTCACTTGTAACTTTTTTTTTTCACTTCTGCTTTAGTTTTTTTTAGTTTTTTTTTTTTATGCTTTCCGATGCTTCGGTCTTTTGGCGCGAAGAGCGTGTCGAAGGTGTGGCAATTCGAGATGCTTTACCTTCTGTTAAAAATTTACGTTACGCGGCGAAATAGTATATAGAATTTCATTCACCATCGTTGATGACAAGTGTTCAAGTACCAATTCGGTAGTAAGTCTAAAATTTATTGACAATCTCGAATATAAATTTGGAATTTTATTGACTGACGTTGGTAAATGTTCAAGTATCAGTTTAGTGGTCAGTCTAAAATTTATCGATGATTCTGAATATTAATTTAGACTTTTATTCACTGTCGTGTTCAAGTTAATGACCAGTGTAAAATTTATTCGTGATTTTGAATATTAATTTAGAATTCTATTCAATATAATTTAGTAAGTATTTAAATGCCAGTTTAGTGATCGGTCTAGAATTTAACTTTGAATATTAACTTAGACTTTTATTCACTGTCGTATTCGAGTACCAATATAATGATCAGTCTAAAATTTATTCGCGATTTTGAATGTTAATTTAGAATTTTATTCACCGTCGTTGGCAAGTGTTTAAAAATCTGTTGGTAATTCTGGATATTTTTCAAATTTTTGAAACGTTACGACTTTAGACTCGAATTAATTTCTTTTTTTCACCTTTTAATGTGAAAATTTATTCAATGCAAACGTTGCAACGACTTTTATGAACAAACAGCCAACCTATACGAAAGTAATTCAATAACATTATCTGCAGTGATACTTTTTTGTTACATTAGCCATAACATTAAATGCTTATACATTTTCATTTATAACCAGTGTACAGGTTTCCACTGTAGAGAAACTAAACATTAAGTCGTTAAATAAAAGACGAAGATGAAATTCGAATCGGGATCTATTTATATTTATTATATCTTTGATCGGAAGATATCTTTTAAATAGTGATATTTCAAATCTTGCAATAAATACATAATTGTATTTCGTATATCTTCGTATATGACACATAATATTAAATTCGTATTATATTAAGACACAAGCCTTTCGAAATTAATAAAATGATGTTGAAATCGTTTTAGAGTTAAAAAGATAGCACAATTTCTTTATCACAACAACGAATGATCGAGTCATCTAAATGAAGAAATATAAAAGTGTACGAACACTGCTCTTCTTAAAATCTCTCGCTCGTGATTGATTCCAGACCTTAATGTTAAAAATTTCCGTCAAGGAAATCAAGTTGAAATTTATTATTTTATATTTGAGCGGGAGCTCGAATGTTCCTCGCTGGAAAACATTCGTGCAAAATAACTGGTACAAAAACGACACTGGCCCACGTCGAGCAATACTATTGTAAGAACTCCGCTCGTCGTTATTCCAATAAATCACGTTGCAGTTAATTATCGAATTCTCGCCTCTTTGTGTAACACAGCCTAAAACATTCAAACGAGTTTTATCCCCATTTCGTGACTTTACGACGCAATAACGTGGCGATTGCTCGTGAATGAAATTAATTGCGATTTTCGTTCTTCAGCGAACGACGATCCGTCGTTGAATGCCCGCGTCGAGACGTTGTTGAAAAAAAAAAAAAAAATAGAAGAATTCGATCTCGAAACGAATGGATCTCGATGTGAGAGAGAGAAAGAACGTTGGTATGCAGCCGCGATACTCGAAGCGGTGAAACGGCGCTGTTAATGGACCAGACAAAACCGGGACAGCTCATCTTGATAAACATTTACGAGTACAAAATCGGTTGGCGTGCCGTATCCACGAAATGCATTATAGTAGCATTTATTTGGCCGTTACACTTCTTTATGGCTTGTTGGACAAGCTTCCTTTCGCGTACCCATGAGATCTGGACTATTGAGACGGTATCGTGGTCGTTGTATCAGCGAACGGGCCACCATAACACGGGGGCGGAGGGGGGGCTCTCTCGGCTGCGCCACGATACCAGCGAAATGATCATTCGTATTGTCTCGAATGCTTTTCAATGTTGTCCGTAGTTCGAGGGGGCGCGAGAACGTTGCCACGGTGGAGAGGAGAGTTTCCAAATGGAACAAAAATGGCGAAATATGGTCGTGTAATATCAGGCTTCGCTGACTCTCGTCTATTACATTGTTCGGTCTTTCCTACTCCCCCCCCAACCCCCCAATTCTTTTATCTTTCGGTTGTTTCTTTCTTTTTTTTTTTCTTTTCTCTTCTTCTCTCGACGTTCGTTGTCGAAGTGTATTTAGAGATTGTTGCTCGTCGCCGGGTAGTATAGGATGCTCGAAAGCAAATATAGCTTAAGTAGTTCCTCTTGGCGATCGAGTGGCAATAGTGTGCACGTCGTTCCCTTATCGCCTTTAAAACTTCCTTGCTGCCTTGGAACTGTCTCGAAGGGAAACTACGAGTTCCTCTTCGGTAATACATCGTTGATCGATTTAATGTCCAACAGCTCTTAATCTCACGGAACTCAAGGTTAAGTACGATCGGGAGCAGGTTTATGAGACGGTATTTCTAATGTATTTAAATCGGATTTTGATATTTTAAACGTATATTCATATCGGATATTTTTCGAATTTAACCAAAATTCTTCCAACGGAATTGAAAAGAATCTCGATTTTTTGGAACGGACAAATTCTTCGAACGACGCATCACGACCTTAATTTAAGAAGTACGAATCTGCATATTGAAAAAAATACCTTTTTTGAATACAGAATATAACAAACTACCCAAAGATACCGAACAATCTCTCATCAACGCACAAATGTCGAACGAACACGAATCTGACATTTCACGTCATACGACCTGATAAACGAAATAATCTTCGAGGTTCAACGAAGCTCAGAAATGATTCAACTTTAACTTTAATTGACAATCTACCGAAGGAGTTATCCCATCATTGATTGTTGGATTTCGCTTAATATTTTTGAGAAGGTTCTGTTCTACGTGGTTACAGAGTCTGCTCGATGGAAAAGGAGAATTCTTCTCTTCCTACGTCATTTTGTAACTTCTTCTCTTCTAACGTCTGTCGGTAAATCGAAGGGAAAGAGGATGACCAACTACTGGAATTTGCCCTACGAATAACTGTTCGTAGGTCACTCTGTCACTGGCTCGCAAATATTATCAGGCTTGGTTGGTCACCTACAACACGACTACCACAGCGTAGCGAAACCAAGAAGACGACAGTCGACGCGGGAGTTGCTCTGATTCGTCAGACAGAAAACATATTGACGCCGTTCGTCGAGCGTCGTTGAAAAATTTTTCAAGTGAGGCACTGCTTTTGCCCGTGAAGCTTCTCTCCGTTACAACGTGAATCTCGGAGTTTATTAATAACGTCAGTGGCGATGCCTCGGTCCATTTAATTCTATATTTACCGCGGTGGCGTTTAGTTGGTACCGCGAAGATAGCGACTAATCTGCGGAGAGGATCAGTCAAGGCGAGCCGCACCACGGATCTTCCCACGGTGTGTGAAGACCAGAGAAGAGGTTCGTTGGAAGGAAGGGACGAGCCAAGGTGGCGAGGACGGCGTGAGCGTAGCCTTGCAAGGACAAGCACGCCATTTTAGATGTAAGCGCGCAAACAATTATTATTAGCGGGAGAGGCCAGGGTGTGGCGGCTTCGGTGTTTCTGTCTGAAGACAAAGCTGCCTGGACGCAGTCCACGGTTGGCACGGAGGCGCAGAAAGAGCATGGAATTAGAGGGACGAAGATGAGAAGGGAGAGAAAGAGAGAGAGAGAGAGAGAGTGAACACGATGGAAAGTGGCATGATGATGCAGAATGCGCGATTAAGTACTTTTACGGGGCTCAAGGTCAGGGACGAAGAATCGTAATAGAGCGCAACAATTATTTCACGCGTTTGTCCCTCGAGCTCTGTGCGCTCCGCGTCAAGTACACCTGCACTTGCTATGGTATAGAGTCTCTCACAAATATTGGGGATTATCCAATGAGTTCTCTCGCAAATTTTGGGGATTCTGGCAAGTTTCTCGCGTGATCGAGGTGTTTAGAGTTGAGTGCCTTGAGTTACTTCTGCAGTCTTCTACGCAATGTTTATAAAATTCGTGTTTCTTGTAAATTCAAACGGACGAAAACTAGTAGCTATTGTGTACTTGCTAGTATTCGAACACATCTGGGAACGTTTTATGAATGCCATGTGTGTATAAAACATTCTGAAATTTCATTAATACTGTAACGAAGTACGACTGTTACTGGTTGGATCGGTGAAGTTTGAAACAAATCTAGAAATATGTCTAGAAATTATGACATTTAAGACAAGTACATGTTTTAGAGTGATAGTATTTGAATAGTCAATTATCAATTATATCAATAAACCTTAATATTTGATGGAATCAACTTTCGCATTTATCATATGTGCTTAAGATGATTATTCATGTTGTATAATAGTTCTTTTATTAAATATTATATATATATTGATACTAAATATATATATTATCATATAATATTAATAAATATATTATTATTATAATATTATATATATATATACTCATATTTCCTGATTGGTTTTAAATTTCATCAATTATAATTGCAACAGTGATGTCTCGTCATATTATATTATAAATTTTGATCAAATACGTGTTTGCAACAAATAGATATCTTGTAATGTTTGTCAATGTAATCATGGTACAAAGCATACTATAGTGGTGTAAAATTCCTTTTATAGCAAATATTCAAATATACTTTCACGAGCTACTGTATATTTATACAGCATAATTGCACTTGCCTTTCTGTGACAATTGCTTGACGAAAGAACAAAAATACTCAATCTGAGCGTTCGTTTTCAACAACGTGAATTACATTCTGCTACAAATCTGAATTACACGACAGGTATCTTAAACTTCCTACCAGCTCGATGCCTTTTTCCCAAATATCGTCTCTTCAAACGCAAGCCATTATCTCCTCGATGATCTCGATCACATACAAATCCCGTTCGCTCGACATTCTATTTCGATTATTCGCGAACACCAGTGGTTCCTATCGATTCGTCGGCTAATTAGTCGGCAAGCTAGGCTGGCCGTGTTCCATTCAATCGTACACGCCGAGAAAGTCAGAGGAGTCGCTGGCCATGTTTAAGGGCAACGTTATTCGGTCACCGGTGTCAACGATCCGATATCGTACGGATCGATCTGTTCACGATTCGCGCTGAGAACGGCGCGGCCGCCAATTAGGACGCACGCGCTTCGCATTTTTCACCCGGCGTTTATTTCATATGAAATAAATGTGCTAACTAACCAATTACAGCAGGACGGGCCACGGGGACCCGGCCGTTCTGCTCATTAGTGTCACGCTAAAGTGCTGCCGGGCCGCACCTTCGCGCACCGCACAAATACGATGACGATCCACCTCGCTTCTCCGCGTCGACCGATAAATTCGATCCTCCTCGTTCGTGGGGAGATTCCACGCCAGATATGTATTTGGTTCGGGATGCGTTCGTGTTCGACCCTGCGAGATGTCGCCAGGCGCCGGAAGTGATTCGACTGAATAATTGGCTTTTATTATTATGGCCACTTGTTCCACGAACTTTCGATTCCGATCCTTTCTACGATTTCATTTGCCGCAATTGGATTCTTGGTTTTTGTGTATTTGCAGAAGATTCGAAGGTGCAATAGAACGCGTGCAACAGAATGTAACAGAGAGAAATGTACGAAAGGCTGAGAATCACTAGTGTAAATCACTCTGTGAGTGTTTGTTGTGAAATTATGCTTTACGTTTGCTATTGTCGCTTTCTTGTTCAAGTACGTACTGGAGTGGAACACTGTTATTTCTCGGTAATAAATGAAATTATATTATAATATACTTGAAAAACGTTATTAATTTGACGTTAAATAAAATTTGAAATTACACTAGAATGATTTTTAACCCTTCATATATATATATATATATATATATATATATATATTCTTTATTTATTTTATAGTTCATTTACTTCATTTATTTTATAGTTCAGTCTTAGCGCATTTTAGTTCATTTATAATTTTATAATTCATTTATAGTTCATTTACAGTCAGTTCATTTTCCAATGTTCTATTTTTTCCAATTGCATCTTTGTAAATATAATACTCAAATAAAGAATAATACTCAAAGAGTAAACTGTATACGCAGTATCTTTATATTTATCTTTGGGTATCATGATTGATCTCATAAAAGAGTTGTTCAGTGATGGAAAAACTTCTCTTCGACGAGATGTTTGAATTTTTACAATTTTCAAGAAGAAAAGTATTCTTATTCTTGCACTTGCTGCGTGATGTAAAAACAAATATCTTTGAACGAAATAAACTCAGGATTGTTAAAGTGGAGACTCCACTCTTTAAAATAAAATCAAATTAATTGTTCTACAAATTTTTTTCACGAAATCAAACAGTTTGAACTATTGGCAATTTTTTTTATCTAGTATATGAATATTTTCCTTTTTTAAGAATGTCTCGTGAATTTTATGTATTTGATTCAGACTAGCTTTTTATTTTTTTTATTCCAAATTATCATTTCGCGCGAAACGCGCGATTACAGCGCTCCAAGGGTGAAACAGGCAATACGTTTCTTACGATTCTCGAACCTAATCGATATTTTTCATGATCGATTTTTAAGCAGGAGAGCAGACCTTTAATGGCGAAAAAGAGCACATCTCATCTGTAGAAAAAGAGGTGTTATCCGGGAAGATCATCCAGAAAGAAGTGTCAATCAAAAGTTCTCAAGTAAAAATTTATATCAATGGCTATTAGATTTGTATTTTTGTTGTGAATTTTTAAATTATAACTTGCATATTTAGTAGTTCAAAAAAGTGTATAATTTTTAATTATTTTGTAAGATTTAACCATAATTTAACCATTTAACCATAAAGTAAGATTTAATCAAGTAATTATCAGAAATAATAGCATATAAACATTTAAATAGAACATACCATGCTAAAAGTTATTTCTAATTTCAAATGTGAATTATAAACCTAACCAAAATTTAATTTCAATTTTAACAGTACAAATATTGTGATCTTGAGAATATGTATGATATGCTTTTATTTTTATTGCAACATTTTTTACTCATTTGTTGATCCTTTAACTTCATATACCACGTAATTCTTAACAGTTCCAATACTAAATTCAACAATAATTTATTAGGAATGTACGTATTTAATATTCAAAATAGTAATTTTATCACGTAATATCGTAAAAATTTCTCATGTTTCAATGTAAAGTATTGACAATTTTTCACCAGGTGTGCGAATATTTTCGTTCTTCTTCTTATAAATTTTGTGTATTTGATTCAGATCAGAGTTTTTTATTTTTTATTCCAAGTTAATATTTCCTGTAAAATGCGCGCGTATTGGGGTTAAGCTAGTTGACGATTACAGCGCCACCACGCGGTGAAATAAGCAATACACTTCCTACGATTCTCGAACGTAATCGATATTTCTCATGATCGATCTCTAAACGGCGGAGCAGTCCTTTAATGGCGGATCTCATCTGTAAAGAAGGAAGTGTGATTCAGAAAATTCATCCAGAAGGGAGTGTCATCCAGAAGTTCTCAGGTAAAAATTTAAATCAATAGCTATTAGATTTGCGTTTGTGTTGTGAATTTTTGAATTGAAACATACATTTTCAATTAAAATTTAAATTAAAACTTGCAGCTTCAATTCATCGAGATTTGACAGATTATCGAAAAAGTGTATAATTTTTAATCCCTTAAAGTAAGTAACCAAATAATTATTACACACATGATTTTCAACAATTAAAGAAATAGTAGCATATAAACAATTAAATAGAACATATCATGCTAAAAGTTACTTATAATTTTATATCAATATTTAATTTCAATTCTAACCAATAAAAATATAACCTTACAATTGACTAATTGTTATATATTATATGTTTTCATACGTACACTTTTATATTATTTGTTGATACTTTAAATTTATACTGCGCAATTCTTAACAATTCTAATAATTGTATCAGCAATAATTTGTTAAGAATGTACGTATTTAATAGTTAAAATAATAATTTTACTGAGTGATATAACGAAATCGTTCAGTTCTCAAATAAAGTAAAACGTAGAAGGCCTCGAGGCTTGAAATTCGAAGTAAACAAACAACAGCACGAACACAATGTTTATGTTCGTCTTAATTATCGTGCATGTTCGGATAGGATCACCCCATCCCCTACTGTTTTCTCAACTGAAGGACGAGACGTGTTGCGGGGAGTCATTCGGCTGTGGAATTTCGTGACAACAACACGTATTACGTCGCATTAGGTTCGTAACATTTTCTAACCTATCTGTGGCGTCGCTTCTTCGACACTCTTTTACTTTCATTTATACCTCGTTAGTAGTATCATTTAATTAATACGCGTGTATCGAATGATTAATTAGCATTACGACAACGAAATCGTGTAGTACTTTGTAACTTTTCGCACCAATTTTTCTTCAATCGTCAATTTCACTTGTACGGTTACCGATAGTTCGTCTCGTACGCTTTTTTCAATAGAATTTGTAGTTGATTGTTTCTACACATTTGCCTTTATGTGGTTTGACTTTTGTTTCTTTCTGTACAGGTTCTTCCTTGATTGTAAAGATAGGAAACAGAGTGCATAGACGCCAGGATCATTAATATATAATCTGATGAACTTTTATGGAAAATTAACATTTTATTCATTTTGTAAAATATTTGGTATACAATCTATATTTATTTATATTTGATGTACAAGTCAGAATACGTATTTTCATGATTATTTGTGATAAAGGGATGAGAATAGAAAAGATTAAATCAATCAATGTTTTATTCCGAATATAGAGATCATAGTATTTATTTTTAAATTTTTAAATATACATTAGATTATTCAATTCAAAGTTTTCGTACTTCATTATATAATATATTTACTTTTTCCGAACGCCAACACGCAATACACGTTCAAGTTTCATTATTTTCATGCATATTCATTACTTTCAGAAAATTTTTGTGACCGCGTGCAATGCGGTCGGTAGAGCCAGTGTTTAGTTGCGTAGTATTTTAGTTCTGTGCGAAATGGCTCTTATTCAATAATATTATTAATTCATTTAAATTTATTTCGCGAAGTTAGAGCCAGTGAGTTCGCCGATTGTTACTTAAACGCGCGCGTTGATAGTCTTTTATTTTTCTCTTTTTGCACTTCTTCTTGCTCAATACTCGTTTTTGGAATTAGAGTCAGTGCTCAAGAGAATAAGGTCTCTCCAGGAGATCAAGATCGTAAGTAGTTTTGTATATTGTACTTCAGTTTATTCAATTCTTCAAATTTGACAACAAAGTATAATGTTTGACATTTTGTTACAGACGCTTCATATCAGCAACAACTTTTTTGTATTTTTTGGGGAAAATCCAACGGTGGCTCTAAAGCAGAAAATGTAAGAATCTCTCATTGTCTGCAACTTAAAATTTTTTGTTTTGCTTTTAAATACAAATTTTAATGTTTAATGTTTTGTTACAGATCTTCTACAGTTCGTCACTTCCCCTAATGCTCCAAAAATTTTATGATGCTTCAGAAGCTAAGAATGTAAGTATTTTAGCATATTGTACTTGAAATAATTCTATTCTCTATAGTTCTCTTTCTGTTAAAGTCGATTGTAAAATTATAATTATAAAATAAAAATATTTCAAATTATTTATTTATTGGGACTATTATAAAGTCCCAATTTTTATCATTGTTAAACTTTGAATTTTCACAAATAACACTGTGTCTTTAGAAACAATATGTTTTATGTTTATCAAGAAATTTTCCACCATGGATTCTCAGTGGTATCTACTTGATGAGGATCTTCACGAAAACTTTTCCTGGTCCAGTGCAGCATCGATGACAACGTTCTTCACATCTATCGCGTGAGTCGCATGCATTTATGTTCCTCCGGTCACTCAAGCATGTCGTAGGACGAAAGGTCCAAATCGGCACGGGTGACTGGTTGTATACGTAGAATTTTTGATGAGCATAGTGACCGCGGGTATTTTTTGTACCCGTGAGTAGTAACATCTTTTTCAGGTTTTTTACGTATTAGATCAGGATAGGGCTTCTTGCACATCGCGATTTTAACAATAAAATTTTTTAGTAATTACTTATAAAATCAAAATATCTTCAATACAAATGTTTGCAAAGGTAAAATATATGAATATCCATATGAATAGATAAATTATAAATACTTATAAATAATTATTATTAAAATGATTTCGTTTGAGCATTGCACAGTAGAGAAGACGGATAGCCTCCGACTTCATTGCTATGAAAGACGCAGTTATTACTTATTGGTATTGATGATATTTTGTTATAATAATTAATAATTAATAATTTTCAATTTCATCTATCCTTTTATAATATTATATAATTATACATAGTTATGAACTTCTGTAGAATTTGAAATGTAATAGATTAGAATTTTTTCCGCAAAAAAAAATGTGTGAAATTTTATGTGCAAGAAGATACTTCGCGACAGGTAGATTTTTGAATCAAGGCAACAAGTTTGAATATTGCTTTCGTATTTTCGAAAATGTGCTTTGATGAAGAAATCGCCTGAGGTTATTTCTATTAATATTTAATTAAGAGTCAATTGTTTGATTTTGATTGTTTGAGTCAATTGTTAGATTTCGTAGTATCTTGTTTAATAAATTCAGTTCTTGTTCATTCTCTTGCAATTTCAACAATTTTTGAAAGAACAGAGTCATCATAGTTTGAAATGAAATAATGCAATAGCCCGTCAGATACAAATTACATAAATTAATCATTTTTCAAATTCAGGATTTTCAGGTTTAACCCTTTCCGTGTTCATTGTCAGGATCTCACTCACGTGCCCAGGTGCTACTTGGGTGGGTGAAAGACATTATGGCACGATGACTATAGTTTTATAAAAAAATTTCTCAGCGACTGACAATGTGTTAGCGTATCGTGCACGACGTATTTTCCGCATGTGTGTGTGGTTGTGGAATTGCGTCGTTTCTATTGTCCCATTCATTACAAGTTGAAATATTTAAAATATTTACGCACTAATCTAAAGAATTATGAATTTATTATCATAATACGTAACAAATACACTATAATTATATTACTATTATTATAACTATATTATCAATTATGATAATGATGCTAAGTCAACTTGCACATGTAATTTCTATAAAAAATTATACGTATCTCTTCTCAGTTATTAATATCTTATATCAAAGTTGTAAATATAAACGTGCTTGAATCACATTTCACGCAATGGTCGCTAGCCTTCGTCAGTCGATTTCAGGAAAATGGTACGTAAATTAGAGTGTGAATGTTGTGTGTTAAGCTCGGGTGTCGGAGACGTCCCGGAGACGTCCTCTCTAGTTTAGGTCTGCGCCCGAGTGGTATGTGTGAGAACCGTGGAGTGAGTGTGTTGGTGTGCCTGTTTTGCCATTTTTTCAATATAGGACGTCTGACTATCTGATTAGGATAGGTAGTCTACTTTCTGGTATGCCTGTGTTTAATTATAAGTAGGTAGGGCCGGGCAGGTTGGCACAGTCTCTGGTCGCGTGTCCCCCTTTCGCGTGTCCAACCTGTTTCAGGAAATCTAATTTGAAAGATCGACAGTGAAATTGGTACAAATGGAGCGTGCCACTTGTTTCTGGTTTTTACTTTTCGATCTTTCGAATTTAGTATCGCGGTCGTGGTCGCGGATAGGTCCCGAAACGATCGTTTGCGTAGGTATTGCTCGAGCACGCACGTACGAACGGACAACGATCACTATGATCGATGGTCGTCCGTGTGTATCTGACTCAGTTTCCGCGATTTATCTTTTCATTTCACCTTTATAAGTTATTTTTTGGTTTGCGATTAGAAAGACTCGAGCTAGATGTAAGTTTCAGCGAGCATTGCGCTCGAAGAAAGAAGAGGCTGAAAGCCGAAGAGGCCCGGCAAACTGCCACGAAGAGGGTCACAACAAATGGCTTCTCATTCTCTGGATCATTCAAATGACTGCAGAGTATGGGAAGTCATTCTTGTTACTACTTTGTCACTATGCTCTTTCAGTATTTGTAGTTGTAGTTATTTTGTCTTCTCCGTCATCGTTCATCTTCGTTTTGGGCAAATCGCGTTTTTTCTTGTTAGTGTTGCGAGAAATTGATTACGGTTTAAATTAGTGTTGCGAAGAAATGATAATCGTGTTTGTTTCAGAGTTGCGACTTATGATTTCGCGATTTTTAAAGTTGTCTCAAAGTTATACATAATAAAATTTATCTTGCCTCCTATTGTATTCTCAATTAAATTATAGAGTTATTGCTTTTAATTAATTTTAGAGCGCTAGAGTATTTGAAGTAGCTTTCCGTTCGTACAGTTTTGTATTGTTAATGATAATTTTCGTTGAATTTAGCTTTAGAGTTAGTGTTGCGACATTATTTCATCGCGATTTCCAGTTTTACTTTTACTCTTAGTGTAGATAATGTAGATAATGAACGATCGCGTATGTTGATGTAGCGTTTACAAAATGCCCAAACTCTTCCACTGAATTCGTGGAATTCCTGCTCCTGGACCACCTGATGCAGCTACAAGAGCTGTACAGAAGTGGTCATTTATCAGCAATCAGTATGATTGCACTGGACGCGTCGCAATTAGTGTTGCGCATTTTTAAACATGAGTGCATAGATTGACAACGTCACATATTTATTTTCGGGAGTTTTAAACATGACGAAGCACTCTTCGCGTTGGACTTTCAAAAAATTCCTATTTCACAATTAGTGCTAGTGAATTAGCGTTGCGAAACAAGATACTCGGGTTCGTAACATGGATAATTGTACAGTGGCCCTTCTGGCTGTTCATTTATTTTTTCTTTCCAAATGTCGCGACTGTTTTAGTGGTGTGGAATATTCTTGTCAAGTTCTTTTAAACTACTAATGCAACAAATAAGTTTGTTACAGATTTATCAACTTCCAAATGCATGGATGAAAGATGGAATAACATGGACTATGGAACTTAGAGAAAATGACGCCTGGGTCTTGTCTAATGGTAATTAAATATATTTTGTTAAACTTATTTCACAAATCTTTTTGACATCATCGAAAGATGATTGCACGTAGAATACACTAAATATAGAAAATTCTATGAAATATCCAAAAACAGACTGCTCGTTACAAAAGTTAATGACTGAAGTAGTACGAGTTGATTGGCTGCGATCTAGGTGTTTGTGTAAATCCATTAGATTAATGAAAAATAAATAACATATAGTTTTGATAACTATATATCTGGATAACTAATTTGTAATCGTATGGAAAATATTTCATTTGTATATTTTTCGAACAAAAGTATTTTAGAAAGTTTCGGATTAATTATTTCTTCTGCAGTGATTATATCTGTGAATAAGAGGGTTGTTCTTTCTTCTTCTCTTTAATTTTTCGCATGTTATAAAATTTATTTAAGTGATGATTTTAGTTAGTTACTAGCTTCACATTTCGGTATTTGACAGCACTGCAATGAATTTCAAAAATCTTATTTCTGACGCATTCGTCACTTGATCAAATTCGATCGTTTTACACAATGTCCCCAATTCACCGTTGTTTAAGTGTAGAGTGAGCTAGAAAAACCACTGATTTCAAGTTACGAAATTCCATAAGGTCTATTCATACACCTCGTCTGTGCTTTGACCGTTTCGCGGCTACTTAATATACAGTATAGAAAAGGTATATGTCGAGGCGAAATTTTTACAAGAAGGGAGACAAGGTTTCGCATTGCTTTCGTTTTCAGTGGCGTTTACGCGTAGGTACATGTACCTACTTGCAACGCTGTTAACATATGGCGCGTAATGTTGTTCGCCACATGGTAACGCTCATAAGCACGGCGATTTTAAGTAATGACTAAATACAGTGTTCGAACTGTTCCTGCCATTACCAGTTTATTTCTCGGCTACCTGTCAGAAATTATACGGTCATTCTCACTGATTGGCCGAACGTATGTAAGAAACGGGCGTAATCGAAGCGCTGGAATTCGTTTCTGAGGTTAACCCCCCTGGGCTGCACTGGGACTTGACGAGCGTCTTGTCTGCGCTGAGAACACCTCGATTTAATTGGAATTTACACATCGATTTGTCTTCTTAGTTTTCGTTCGAAATGTAAAAATCAAAAAAAAAAAAAAAAAAACAGTTTAATAAAAATTTTAATCAGTCGAGAATTAAAATGTCTAAAACTTCGATTTTTGCCAATTCTAACGTGATTAGAGAAAGAAATTTTCGAAGTTGATTCTATGTATTTTTATATATATATATATTTTAATATAACAGTTATATACTTTTATGAATTTTTTTCAAAGCGTAATAGTCATACGCTTTTATTTATTTAACACATTCGAGACCAATTTTGGAACGATCGTGTTCAAAGACCGACGATGTTCTTCCACTTGTATTAGAATCGACGGCAGATTCACGTCCAATTTGGGAATTTCTCGTTGTCATTGGAGAAAAACGGACGCCTCGTTTCGTTCGTAGCCATTACTACTTAGCTGGGTTACCTGCAGATGTAATTGCAAGGTACTTGATATTTTTATCGTCTCCGCAGCCACTTTAACCAAACGAACACTCTTCGTTATTGTTGTCTGGTGTTCTCGCTTTTATGGCGAAAAAAAAAAAAAGAAAAACAGGAACGGCGGGTAGGCACGGGAACTTTTAATAATTCCAAATGGGAATGGCTAAGGGGCAATATATCCATATATACGAGGTGGTTGCGTCCTTTTCATCGTCCACGCTGTTAATTAGCTATAGCTAGTTGAGAGCAAGCAAAATTCTATCAGCAGACGTAACGTTTCGTAAAATTGCATCGTTCGGATATCGAATTTCTGTGAAGGACATCGATTTTTTTAAATTATTGCTTCTCGCATGTTTAAAACTGTTGTACCTTCAATAATCATGTATAGCCGTGACAGTGATCTCTCGTTAATTAATAAAATATTGAAACAACGCGTACGTGAAATTTTTCAAAATCAGAATCCGAGTATCTTTATCATCGCACAATGGCATCTCGTTCCCTAGATTTCTCGTCAAATAAATTCTCCTTTCACTTTCATAATTTAGACATATCGCGCTATCGAGACTGACTAAGAGCACTCTGGCTGTGCCATAGCGTTTGTGCCCGCTATACAATGGCAATAGAATTCTAACAATTCTAACGAGTGTTCTTTTAACTTATCGTAACAGTTGGTTATTGAGAAGCGACTGGCGCCTTTGGAAATGTGCATTTTATTTGTCTCAGGAGGGGACGAAGGGGAGGCGATAGGATCTTTCTTTCTTTCGCTAGATTAGACTGCATTGTAGAGAAGAATTCTTCATTGATCGTATCAATCAGAACGTATAGAATACACGAGAAACGATTCACATTGCGTGTTCCCTTCTTGTCGTACGGAAAGAATAGGACGGACGAGATAAATTTCAATTCGTAATTTCTTCAAAGGTTCTGAGAAGTCTTTCTATCTTGATGAATTGTGACAAGTCACTCTGCTGGATCTTATCTGTGAATATTCCAAATAACTGTGCCCTCGTTGTACCTATTCAGTTAGCCTTATTCACTTATTGTCAGCTTTATCGAGGGACAAGCAATAGTTTATTGTGATGTCAAAAGTATTTAAATTTCTTTCAATTTTTGATGCAACTGTAAAGTTTAGTTGGAACCTTGTTTCATAACTGTAACGTAGTGAGAGTTCCAAACTTTGTAGCTGATGCTATGTGAAATTAATTTGAGAAAGAAAGAAATTTGTTAGCAAATTCGATTTTAGTTTATTATAATGTCAAAAGTATTTAAATTTCTTTCAATTTTTGATGCAACTGTAAAGTTTTGTTGGAACCTTGTTTCATAACTGTAACGTAGTCAGAGTTCCAAACTTTGTAGCTGATGCTACGTGAAATTAATTTGAGAAAGAAAGAAATTTGTTAGAAAATTTGATTTTCTAGTAAAACTATAATTATACTGCATACAAAATTTATTATTCGTTTTCAAAAGTAGAGACCAACAGGTCTTTCGATTTTAATATTTTCAGGAACTTTTCTTTCAATTCTTTCTGTATTTAAGATTTAATTATTTCCCTTCGATTTCAAGTGGTTGTAAATGCAAAATTTTAATAGGAACGCTACGTGTTAAAAAATGAATTCAACAATGCGAAATAATTGGGAATAAATTGTTGCAACATTGTCCAACTAACTTTTCACCATATTTTACCAGAATTTGCATTTAAATTAAAGTATACCTCGTCGTAGCGTTTAATTTCTATAAAATATGTTATTACATTTCATCTTGGACATTTCTCTATCTAACAATGTTGTCCAAGGCCGTTGAGAGCCATTTAATCGAAGACATTTGTTATTTTTATTTTAATTAACGTCAGTCACAGACGACTGCCTGTAGTTTTATTATTCGCAAAAGAATTCCCAAGTAATCAGTTATCGTCCTCTTTCTCGACCCCCCTCACGATATTACAGAGAACACCAGGATAATTATTTCGCGAGAGGAATTCCAACCGCGGCGTACGGCGCGAGAGGGAATTTAATGTTTAATTCAGAAAATGGAAAATGAATTTCGACTAACAAAAATGGTTATTTATTGCCGCGGCGCTATTACGAACTGAGAAAAACATTTTTATGAACCGAATACGTTTTCCAGCCAATGTGTAAACACGTTGCATGCGGCTTCTCTTACCTTGGTTCTTCATTTTGAATTATGCGTTCAATTCATCTTCACCTTCCGCGCATAAATTTCTGCGATATGGTCGGGATCCTCTGAGACACGCTGTATGCTGCTGCATCTGATTTATCGTTAGCGCCAGCGTTTCACATAATATCTGTGGAAGTGCCATGAAATATCGCGGCTAGTCCACGTTAAAAAATCCATCTTCCCCTTTAAAGAACGACAATGTTTTTTCTGGATTTGACTTTATGAGTTGGTAATACGGCGATTGAATTCCTCGCGTTTTCAGAGCCTCTCGTTTTTATTACACCGAGGGAAAATCAAATTCTCAAAGTGAAACGAGATGAGACGAAACATCGTTTATGAGACGAAGAAATGAGACAGAATTTCGGGTGCGTGTGTAGAAAATTTTCAAGTGCAGAATGAAACGTGCAACTTTTATACAGTGGAAGAATATTGAACAACATAGTGTTTCTTTGTTAGTAATATAACAATGTAAATTTATTAATACAACGATCAATTTCTTTGTGATCTTTCGTATATTCTTTCATGTATTAAAACGAGTAGAAGTTGGTGAGACAATCGGAGATTATTAACAAGGATTAATTTTAATAAATTTAAAATAAGAAGCGATATTTTTTGTTTTCGAAGAAGATCGATTTTAGGTGGAAATAAGTTTAAAATCTCGTTTTTGAGAAAAAAGAACTTGGATATAGCCATCAAATTGAATCTACAGAAAATTTTCATGCACAAGATTGCCACTAGCAATTATAATGTATTTAATCTTTCAAAAATTTTGTAAAATAGATTTTTACAAAATTATCAATTTCATAATATTCAAGTATACGTAATCAATGTATCCAAATATTCTTTCCATAAATTTATGAATTACAGGGAGTTAAAATAATAATTGTATATTTCAAACAACAATATTCACGATTCTCTGTGAATTCTGATGTTTAATATTGACTTTTCAATCGTAACCGTGGATCTATACTCACTTGTAGAGAAATTTTAAAATACGAAATCACACATAGATAGATCTTTTTTCTCAAAAATATAAATTTTCAGAAACAATCATACTACTTCCCCTGGTGATCAAAAATGTGTTTGAAACTATTTAAGAATATAGAAATCTTCCGTATAATTAACATCGCCGATTCTACTTTTCTATGCATTTACAAACAGATACAAAAATATTTTAAAGACTTAAAGGGGATTTCAACGCGCTTTTGAATACGTTCAAGCATAAAATGTTCAACGTAGGAATATTATGAAAAGAATACGCAATAGAAACGTTAGAAAAAGAATACGTTTGTAAAAAGAAAACTTATTAACGCTTTCGATTAAGTATGTACGTGTATACGTCTCTTACCGACTGACCCACATTGTTAAAAGTCTGGCGTCGAACGCACACGGCTGTCGACTTAATTAGACCGACTCGTTTTTCACCGTCGCGTGCAAGGAATCCTTCCAAACCGAAATTGGAACACGTCATACGGCAGCAACTTGGACCGGGCGGTCTTATCCAGATAAGATCCGCGTAACGAGTGTCTGTATCTTTTTTGGCCTTGCTTCTTCGGTCCTTTATCGTCCCGCGCGATCGTGAAACACGTCGAGCGTGATTCTGCAAGACCAATTATAAAAAATCTCATCCTGCGCGACCGATACTTTTTTTTTTGCGCGTACACGAACGATCTCATTGAACGCGTTTAAAGTGATACTCGCGAAACGACTTTGAGAAAATTATACGGACCTTTTCTTTTTTTTTTTTTTTTTTTTTGGGTCGTGTCGTCGAACGCTGCATCGCGGGGAAATAAATTTTACGACAGCTGAACGATTATCATCTGGATTGCATCGCGATTCGCGTCTTCTTCGCGGAGATTTCTCGATCCGCTGTTGTCCAAAGTTATTTAGAGAGAAATAAAGTGAGACACAGTGTATATATTAATTTATATTACATTTACCTTTTTTCTTTTCACAATGATTCATTGGCTCAAAGTTGCTCACGAAAAATTAAAAAAAAAAAAAAGGAGTAGTAGCTAAGTATAAAATTACGATATTTCCTTTCTTACGAAGAAACTGATTTATGGTTGAAAGCTGTCCACGACTAGATTTGATATTTAGTTTTCTTTGCCACGATGTATTAATCCGTGGTTCAAAGTTGTCCATAAAATGTAGAGAAGAAGGTTTCTTCTCTTCTTCTAAAGTCATCCACGAAAAATAGAAAAAGATGCGTGGCAGTTCAAATATAGCAAGATTCCAAAAAACAAATGATCTACAAAAACAGAAAAGAAAGAAGAAGCAGAAAAGATGGGAAAGACGAGATGGAAGAAACAAAAAACGCTTCTTCCTGAAGATCTTCGTCGCCACGATTCGAAATTATTAAAAAAAAGTACGTGTAAAATGGAAGAGCGAGATGAACAAAAAAAAAATGAGTAGAACAGACTAGTTCGAAGTATCTTTGATTAGTTTATTAGAACTCGCAATTAGCCGAGCCGAACACGAGCCGAAGAAGGTTCACGGCGAGATTCGACCAGCGTGGATCCTCCTTCGTATGGGCGGCGATGAACTTTTCAAGGTTGCCGGTCGATGACGACGACACGAACGACCCGAAGACGCCGCTTTCCTCCCCGCTTACGTCACACACGACGCTGCATGCACGTCAGGTGGCAACGACACCTCGCAATGCAGCTGCAGCCCTCGGGGATTTTGCGCGAGGCGTGGGTTAACCAGTTTTTACCGGGTGGACAAGGGCAGGGGGAGGGTGGCGGGGGGGGGAGGGAGAGAACGGTCACGAAGTCGACGGAGTCCGGGTATCCGGGCCAGCCGAAATCGACTGGATGAAAGTGCAAACGAGAACGAAACTGGTTCCACCGATATTTTCGTACGTAAGTGATGTTTTGACACACGACGCGCGAGATATCGACTAAACTTGAACTACCTCGCCTACAGGTCCGGTGTATTCGATGCAATCAAACCGCAAAGGGAATCGAGATCAACTTCTCACAAGAGATTCTGTTCGAATTAATATATATTTCGTGTGAGAAAATGTGGTTTGGGTTAGGTTTCTGTGGAATGGAAGAAGTTTGTTTTTATAAAAAGAAGTGTTACGCTTGGGGATGTATTTGAATAGGAATTAGTCTCTTCTCGGGGAGCTCTCTCTCTCTCTCTCTCTCCTCAGAAATAAATTGTTTTATTAAAAGTCCAAGAAAGTTATTTATTTTTATTAAAAGTTCATTAAAAACCCAGTAGTAGTATCTACTCGTCAAATAATAAAAAGAAATCCTAATAAACTAGAAAATACTGAATATTGAATGTTGAAAATGTTGGAAATTTAAAGAAATAAGCAAAAATGGGCACGATATGTACGCACACATATACCCAATATGTAAAAATATCTGACATGTCCAAGGTACAGTACACAAGCCGTTTCTACTTAGATTCTTCTTAGGTTTTTTAATGGCACAGTTCTTTAATGACATTGAAATTTGCTATATATTACGCGTTTAGAAAATGGAAGGAATAGAATTAGGAAAGAATAGAATTGAAATAACGTTCGAGACTAATCAGGAGACTTTCCGAAACCTAAGTTTCTAAGAATCAAATTTTATTCGAATCTTCCCTTAGAAATACATACTACACGTTCGAAGTATTTTGAAGTGCTTGACAATTCATCGTCGCTAGACATTGACGAAGATTGGCAATTTATTGCGTTCATTGGCGAAATTAGTACTTTTGCACTTGCTCGGATTGCCTTGGAAGGTAGTTGACAAATTTTTTAATACCCACAGTTAGGAGATTATTGGAACACGTGAAATTGTTTGCTTTTCTTACAAGCAGTTAAGAAAAAGAGTGTACTTTAGCTACAGTTGCTCATGATAAATAGTTTTTATGCGCATTACGTGCATTATGAAACATTGCTGTCACGATTAGATTAGTCAAATTTCAAAGAGATGCAAAAATATCTATAGAAATTACAAGTAGTATATATTTCGCTGGGGCTCACGAATATTTCTTTCTATTTTTAACAGTAACTGTATATTAATTTTTTACTATACATATTTGCAACAAACTTTTATTTTTAGATTGATTTCAAATCACGATAGCCATCTCTCATAATGTTAGTACAATTCTAAAATGTTTCATATAATGAACATAATATATATATATATATATATAAAATTTGAGCTATTATTTTTTATGAAGATTACTATCATACATCTTCGATCACCGTATGTTCTTTTTATCGTATTAATCTAACTTTTACCGCTAGTTCACTATAGGAACACCTTGCACATTGTTTAATTTCACATTCATTCGTTCGATGTATTTATTAAAGAAATTCTTTCCCACCTTTTCCTCGGATAATGCGGCAAAAAGTACATTAGCGAGTAGTCGGCGGGTTTTAAGGGACAAACGTGATGTTGCAAAAGCTTTGGTTTCAAGGATAGTGGTTTTTGTTCAGAGTGCATTATGCTCGTAGTGGCGCGATGCGTAGTAAAGGGCGACTGTGAGAAAAGAAAAACGAGTAAAAAAATGCTAATGATATTAAAATAACGTTATCTAAAGAGAAACATCGTCTCGAAGAAAAATGACTCGTCGCTCGACGAATATCTTACCCTTGTGTCGATTTCACACATTTGACACATTTTTCTCCAGCAGCAAATTAATATCTACAAATCATGAAAATATTGGTATTTTATATATGATATTTGCTTTATGATCAGGAATTATTGGATCATCATTTAGAATATTAATTCGTATAGAACTTAATAGACGTGGAATATGGATTAATAATGATCAAATTTATAATTCTATTATTACTAGACATGCTTTTTTAATAATTTTTTTTATAGTTATACCATTTATAATTGGAGGATTTGGTAATTTTCTAGTTCCATTAATATTAGGAATCTCCTGATATAGCATTTTCACTAATAAATAATATTCGATTTTGATTGCTTCCACCATCTTTATTTTTATTATTATTAAATAATTTATTTTTTGCAGCTTAATTTGTAGATGTTAATCATTTAATTATTATTATATTATTTCGAGGCTTTGTGACATCTGTTTCTCTGGCATAACATGTATTTTTGACAACATGTATTTCCGATGATAATATACATTTCACAGAAACACATATATTCTTGTGAAATTTAATGACAATAATTTCACAAGACCATATTTTTTGCAATTAAGCAGTTAATTGATAAATATCAATTTTCTCTTAATTATACATTCAATGTACCACTTTTTCAATGGTATATATAGGCATTTATAACTTTGAACATAATTCAGAACGAATGATGATAACGTTAGACAAACATAAAGAAGACAAAATCTGAGATTTACGTGAGTCTCACACACGATTAAATTTTAGTCTATTTATTAATAACGAAAGAATTTGCGAATTCAATTTGCGCGTTTATTTTTTCATCATCTCATTTTTACGTATAGGCATAATTTCTTATCTTTCTATACATATAATATAATAATAATGTCGATATTATTATTAGATTATATAATTAGCATTATTAAAATAATACATAATTAATATACATATAATGTATTGATATAATTTTATATTTTATATTATATATTGTAATGTTATATTATTATCTCCTGAAAGATTCTTTCGTAGAATTTGATTGGGCCGGTTCTATCTCATCCTCCATACTCTGCGGATATTACTTTGATTACTGTTATTTACCACCCTTCATTAAAAGATTCTCTTCGCGGTGAAAGATTTAGCTCATAAAGATTCATCTCTTACCAACAAACAGCAAAAGCCTTGGAAAGATGGTATTATAAAGTTCCCGGAAAGAAATGAAGAACGATAATAGATTGGTATAAATCGCACACAGTTCAATAACACAAAATATCGTACGTTAAAAGGAAAAAGAAAGAAATTTTTAGGCCAACCTAATACATTGTATAAAATACAAAATTGCACGAATACAATGCAAATTATGACAATTAATTTTTTACCAATTTGAACTTGGAGAAATAAGAGACGGATTAGACAACAAAAACAGAATTGTTGCACGGTTGCCATACATCACGTGCAATATCCTTCGTTATCTCCGTTACGTTTAATTGCCAGCCGCTAATCGAACATCGCGTATCAGACCTCCAATTATTTCGAAACTCGCGTCACCTTCTCCTCCCCTCTGTGTTGCAACTATGTAAGAAGCAAACGTTTTCGTATTATCCCACGTATGATTCCCCTCTGCGCAACGTCTATATATTCAATGTCTCGCAAATTGCTCGTATCTCAGATCGACGAGTAAAAAGAAGCTCTCTCGACAGGAGAGGAGAGAGAGAGAGAGAGAGAGCCGCCTTCGAACTTACGAACGATCACCACCGGTCCGTGTGTATCGAAGAAGACTCCTCTTCTCCACCGCCAATCAGCGGATCCTCAGCGGAAAGAAAGCAATATTTTCCGGTCGCTTCGTTACCAAGCTGTTCCTCCCTCGGCGAGACCGTCTCCTGAAATTTCTCGTCGTCGACGAGAAAGGGAGGAGGAAAGAAAGAGAAGAAGAAGAAGAAGAAGAAGAAAAAAGAAAAAGAAAGGACAAGAGGCGTCGTATCATTTGTAGACGTGACATTGCAAACCAGTTTGCCATAAAATTCCGCGGACACGTCCGAAAGACGCGTCCGCCAGCCATCGAACAGGCTGGATAGCTCGTGACGCTCGGCATTGGGAATAGCGGAGATCGCAGGGTCAACCGAGGGAACCGAGATCCTCCGCTCATCAGCATCGGATTATTATTGCTCGATCTGGCCATTCGTGCACGGTGTACCACGCTGCGTACGCACACACCGTTGCGTCCGCTGTGCGCATCTGCGTTCACGTATATGAGCGTACACCCTCGTTCAAAAGTCTTTTAGGACGAGTGGAGTGAAGGATCCAAATTTCAGTTAATCTCTTGTTGCTAAATAGCGTGGTCAATTAATGGTAATTTAACAGAGTAGAACGACCAAAATGGTGTCGGGAATTTTGTAGATGTAAAACAGTTTAAATGATTTCTATTGTATCGTAATATCGTTTCGACTTTAATGTCTACAATTGGAAATTTTGTACCACGGTCGCCTGTAGTTTCAGTGTTGATGTAATAGCAGACAGACGGATTTGAAGTTTTATAATTAGACTATGGAATTTTAGTGACATTTCGTATTTCTATATAGGGATTTAAAGAAATTTGTTTTGTTTATTGGAAATTATAATAGGATATTCTTCATTTTAGATGTTCTATATGTTCTCGTGTATTATATATATGTGTATGTTTTATGAATTCTTAAATATTTAAATTTCTCATAAATGCATCAAAAATTCCTTCACAAGTATTAATTCTTAACGTTTAAAACTGTAATTGTATCGTTTACTTCCCTGTTCAAGTATTTCGTAATTACACCATAGTAATATACTATAATGCTATATATTATATATTATAATAATCCACCATAGTGCGCTATAACTATATATATATAATTATATATATATATTATACATTAAAAAGAAAATTTCGTACTTAATTTCATCCCTCTCGTGACTTTCCCCTGGGAAACATATTTTTATATTTGAATTTGTAAACTTCGTCACGAAAAGCAAGGAAATAGATAAAATAGATTAAATGCTAAAAAAAAACTCAAGGGGACGAAATTGTACTTTACTACTATATTTCTCCTAAAATAATATTTTCTACAACAGTGAGATACAATTAATATAATTGTTAATACACAACACTACAATTATACCAGGTATTACTTAAAATACTGGAATATTAAAAAAATATACTATATATGCTAATATATATAACAATTGTATTACAAAGTATCGAGATACTTAAATGTTGAGAAGATTTTTCCAAGACTTTTGAGCAAGAATGTACGTGGATTTCTTATCCCAGGGGATACATACGTTTCGTTATCATGCGGTTTGTTCGGCTAATGTAACTCGAGCGACACATCCAGTAATAACTTTATTTGAATACCCTATCGAACCCGTATAATCGCACGGCAAATGTTCGTAGCATTTTTCCCTAGCTATAAACATTGTCGTTTATGATATTGCTCGTTTTCCAACACACGGCTATACCGCGGTGGATCGTGTTCTTTCGTAGCCGTTCTCATTTGAAATCGTTATAATTGGCGAATACCAGTTCGATCTTTCAAGTTAAAAATCTCTGACGCTCGTTGACGACGCTAAAGAATGGAATTCGTGAATTAAAAATTACTACAGTCTCAATGACTCATTGTCAGTGTCCGAATATTCACTCTGTATACACAGAATTCCCTCCTGTTGTACAATTTCCTACAGATTCTCCTACTTTAGAAACATCCACCGGACCATAAACTAAAAAAAAAAAAATAAAGAAAGAAAGAAAAAAACACAGAAACGAATAAAAAGAAAATAGAAGAGAAATAAAGCGCGCATGAAAAAGTGCGCGGTCCTAGCGAATTATCGCTAACGAGCTTATCGATTAATGTCGATCATCGGTCCCCCATCCGGACGCATTACCATCTCGCAACATTAATTCACTTTTTTACCGATGTCGCCGATGCGATAAAGCTGCTTATTATCGCCGCATCGGTCTTAATCATAAAAGCCAGCGTACAAGCAAACGCAAAAGGAACACGTGAGGGAACAGTGCGCGAGAGGATCGTGCGCGCGCGATGCTACTCGACCATCTTGGTGCATACAACCGCAACACGTATTATACACGATGTAACTATCCCCGCTGTTTACATGTCGGCTATCACAAACGAAATACACAGGGATCATTAACGAGACGACGCGTTTCGGAATTTCGCGACGGGGAGGATTATTTTTCGTTTCGCCACGCATGTCTGTGTTCGAGCTTTGTGCCCCTCCACCTCCCGAGATCCGGCGAACAACAAGACGAACTCATCGCCGAATAATAAGCGACACAGGCCACTCTGACACAGAGAACGGCTGCTTCCAGCATCCTTTCATTATCTCGTCCCCATCTGATTAAACGAAGACGAACCAGCGACGAATAATTCACTCGCTTATCGGCGCTGGACGTGCCGCGGGATTAGAAACAAATTATTGCACTGCGTGCGCGTGTTGCTCGATCGAATGCGTCGACGTGTTTGGAGGAAGTTGGCAACGCGGACGAGATTGTCAGCGATTTTCTATGCGATCGTGTGGAGGAAGGCGAGCGATGAATGTGTTTTAATTTTGGCAGATTAGGTCGTTAAAAAGATGTTTGATTGCAATTTTAGTAGATTGTAGATTTTTACGCGTTTATATGGGAAATTTGAAGGTGCAAAAATGAACTCGATGCGCGTAACATTGCGAAATATGATATAATATATGTAATATAAAATAAGATATAACATTTAGAAAATGTAATGTCCAAAGAACGATATTAATTAGAGCATTACGTAGAAGAGACAATTTTCTATTTGGGTTTCATTTTTTCGATCGTGTGACATGAAAATTTATATATTTTTGAATATACATAAGTTAAATATAGATTTTTAAAAATACATAATTTATATAAACACGTAAATTTATTTATATTTTCAAAAATACATAAAAATCGGCCTTTTAAACAATTGCACTGATTGTGACCTTTCCATTGTACGTTGTCAAATTGGTGCTCACGAAACGACGTATTCATAAATTGAACTTGATCGGGCGTTGTCTCTCCAAAATAGTATTTCATACGGCGTTACAAAATTATAATTAAGTCTTAATAGGAAATTGTAACAATTATAAATTTTCAACCTACCTAATTTTGGAATTTCTAGTTCAATTTAATTTTAGCGCTAATCAGTGAAACAAAGTATTTCAGTACCCTAAATACTTATAATAGAACATTAATTATCAAAGTCACTTGTAACACGATGCTTTATAAAAGTCGATGGGTCCAAGATTAATTTTCAGTTCTGGATTTTTTATAAAAAAAATTTATTGAATTCAATTCATTCCCTCGTGAAAAATAATTCATTTAATTGACGATAAAAAGTATTGAAGAAACGAAAATTATATCACTAATTAAATAACGCTCAATGTATGTATATTTGTATAATATTGCAACAAGAATACTACATAAAATTGTAGAAACAAAAGACCAATTACGCGACTAAACAAAAGATCTCATTGATCCAATAGATACAATTAGTATAAAAAAACTTTACAAAAAAGCACGTGATGCAGGGAGAAAACGATATTAACGATGATTCTGCTTTGGGCAAACAGTACGTCGAATAACATTTGCATAACAAAACCCGGCACTTATGTCTTCAGAATTTTATACCTACCCTTTAAGAATTACCAGCCCATTGAGGTTTTTGCCTCACGCAAACTTCAGCCAACCGCACTCTGGGCTAATTACCAATGCGCGGCAAACGGTCCGATAAAAATCTGCCAAGTGCTGAGAAGAAACGACGGTAGCCTCGGTTACTTATTGTTCGTACGTTTCTTTTTACTTCGAAAGCACGAACCGGAGACGAGTAGGAATTTTAACACCAAAACTACGATCGAAGAGTAAGATTTCCATTAGAGACATTAACCTCTTGGAGTTGGAATGACGTGCCACGCACATCGAGAATCTTTTATCCCAAAGTTGCAATATTTTCTCAGTTTTATGCATATCTAAATATATCCCAGGCAAAACAAATAATAAATTTATTACTTCTTAGCAATTTCTATTCAGCGATATCGTATCGACGAGGTCAAAAAGAAAGCGACGAATTATTTGTAGTATACCAGTTGCCAGCGCAAGGAATTAAAATAAAAAAGAGAAAGAAAAAAAGAACACACAATAGAGCATAGAAGTATTTATTTATATAATTTACGAAATATCGTTCAGAATCTCTAAAAATACACTGTTTCAAAATATGAAAGGATAAAAGAAAATTTTCCGATTTTGGCATTTTACAATCTTCAAATTTTCCCGTAGAGCAGTAAAATACGAATCGAGGAACTCTGTTGCTTGCATAGTACGGGTTAGTGTCGAAAATGAAAGCCGTAGAGAAGGCAGCAAGGCAGCTTATTATACCTGAAACTCCCTTAAGGACCACGTAGGTAACCGTGCACCCGCAAAAATTACGACTCGGTGAAACGATAAAAGTTTCACGCGGCACATGCACACGCGTACCCGGAGCGACACACACTGGGTCTTTTGGGCAAGCCGGGCTATTAAAGTTAAAGATTGGCTACGCCCACCGCAATCATAGTGATTACCCCGACGCGTATTACAATGCAAATGCTGGTTAATTCTCACGTGCCCGTGCGCCTCCAAGATCGTTGCGCTGAACGTCCCCTCTTTTCTGAAGCGTCTTTCTTCTCTCTTTCTCTTTCTCTCTCTGTTTTTTAATCCATTGAGAACCAAGCACTTTGCTATTTTTTTTGGAATTTCACAAAACCGTGAAATCTGAAGAAGAAGTAGCAAAGAAGAAGCATCAAGCTCATAGTGTGACAGTCACGTCATTGAAGAGTGAAGAGTCTGTAAGAATTAAACAAGACTGGTTCCTTCAAAAGAAGATTGGTGTTTATTCGCAAAACAAGTCATAGCTTGAGTATTTATTCACTAGACACTTTAATGAATATTCATGAATATATTTGTTGGGAAGAAAGAAGAAAAAAGGAGAAACAGGAGCGAGCGTCAAAGCGAAGGCCAAGAAAATTCACAAAGTGATGAAACTGAAGGATAAGATAAATAAGATGAACGTATTAATATATAAATATAATAATTACTGTGCCAGAAAATAAGATAAGCGAGATGAAGATAGATAAATGTAAGTAAGTGAGACAAATAAATAATATTTACAGTAACAGATGAAAATAATGAAGATAAAAATATTTATTATATTATAAATATAATAATTACAGTGCTGGAAAATAACATAAACAATGAAGATAGGAATATTGAATTGAAAGAATAAATGCAGTAAAGTAAACAGAAAAAAAACTGCACAATGAGATATGCTAGTGAGTAAAGGACATGAATTATGAGCTTTTTTTTTATATTGGCACGAGTTCTGAGTTGTAATTTAATAGATCAAAGCAGTGTCACCCAGGACTAAACAACTCTTTGTACACTGTGACATCAATATTGAATGTTAAAACGTTGATGCAAAGATTCCCATTAACATAACATAGGGCAGCTAGCAGGAATACTAAAGTGAGGGTTTTACATGCCTCTACTGTGAAGCAGCAAAATCTTGCAAAGTATCCTGAAATGAACCTGACACATAGTATTCTAAATCAGAATACACCTTCTTAACGTTTTGAGACTGGTATTAATTAAGAATTAATTAAAATCAAAATTAGTCAAGAACACCTTCTCAACACCAAAGATTTGTATTTCTAAATACAATTCGTTGAATAAAAATGAAACGTATAACCTGTTATCTACATCATTCAAATTGGCTTGATCGTCTTCACGAACTTCATTACTTAAACTCAGTACTGTTGGAATTTGTTCAGGATTATGGAAACTAGAAGGGATTTTTATAATCAGTAGACCGTGCTTACACGCGATGGTCACAGCTATATCCTATCTCACAGAGTGGGGAGGAAACAAAAGAGTAGCCGAGTCCCTTCATAAAACATAAGAACATCCATAGGTGTCGCTATGGTACGATAAGGAGTTGATTATACTCTCCAACAAATACGTTACTATTTGAGCAAATAAGACATCACCAAGAATCGGGGCAGACGTGGCACTCGAAGTGTCAATACTCCCTCTTCACATCGTTTCATTCGACCTTCATCCATTGGAGAACAAGAACGGAGCTGTACGCGGCTCTAGAAGAGACATACGTTGGTGAAGAAAAAGAAAGAGAAGAAAAAAGAAGGAATCCCGTGTATACGTACATGTGTCGGTGCAATCTGGCAGCGGTGTTCCCGGTGCCTAGATGCTAGTCGACACGGTTGATCTGCTTAGTCGTACGACAGATCGTCCGACCACGATTACGCGCGCGACTTGGCACTTTGGCACGACTCTGAGGACGCTGCCAGCTGTTGCTGTCGTCGAGCGTGTGGTCCGTCGTGCCGCGTGACTTGACACACGTGTGGTGCCACACGCTACCCGCACACGGTCCGCTGTGTACTGCCGGTCGTTGATTGAACGTCGTCGATTCCTGGCCGCTGTTACGAGCCAGGGGAGACGTGTAACGGTCTCCGCGAACTGTGTTTTTGTGCCGTCTCTCGCGTCCTAGCGAGAGGGATCGTCCGTTTCTTCCGAGCGAGCCTGCAGCATGCTCGCTCTCGCGGATGACGAGACGTTTTCCGTTTTTCGTTGACGTGACGGTACACGGTGAACGGTACACGTCGCGCGTTCGACGTTCTAGAACGTTGTCACGTTCGTAAGACTGTAATTAAACAATTTTATTTGAACGAGACAGGACTTTCCACTCGGTGAACTATTGCTGCGACACTGACTGTCGATCGGTCATACAGGGTGTCGCACGCAATTCTCTCTTAAACTGTCTTAAACTAGAAAAAAATTTACGTTGTTTCGAGGGAGGCCACAAATCTTTCAAAGTGACTTTTGTGTGCTTTTTTCAAAAACCAGAACTGTATATCTTGTGGCTGATGTCAAGACGAATTCAGCGTTCTATAAATAACGTTGGTTTATTCCAGCAACCAGAGATTGTTCCTCATCTATGATGTTCGAGATGTTCGACCTTGGGGTCGAGTAGAAATATAAAGAAGTCTTAACACGCTTAAAATACAAGTACAAGTTTCTCCAAGGCTTTCTCGCGTAAGACGCAAGAGTGATTCTTCAATTCACAACGGGCACAACGAACGTTCATTGCGAGTGGACCGAACAGCACAGGTGATAATACGACTTTTTTTTCTGCCCACCTTCCTGCAATTCGAACAGTCCGGCGAGGGACGCCCACGCGTTTCTTTTTAATAAACTCGTTCGGAATATCGCGGCGCACATACATACATCAAACTGCCGCGGTATCTGCGCGATCGATCTCGGTAGACAAGCGCTGATAAAAAATTACGACCTCGAAATTACTGTTTTTCCGCGTACATCGCGCGGGCTTTCTTCGATTATTATTTCTGCTCGGCGTTGGAGGGCGAGAGCGCACCTTAACCTTTATGTTCAACCCCTCTCTCCCCTCCGATACTTACGCCGATTTTGCCACATTGTATGTTATTTCTGAACACTGTAATTTGTTAACGTCCGTCCGATAGGGACGCCTCGTCGCCTTTTTCGGTGTTTCTCGGCGATGATACGCAACCAACGCAGCCCCACTCTCTATCGCGGCATTCCCAAGCACCGACGATCGGCGAAAGAGAAACGAAGGGAAATTACGGAACGTCGCGGTACGATGCGAAACGTTATATCGGATTTCTCAGTGTCGCGTCTCTTCTTTCGGCGCGAAATTCAGATTTTTTTCATTAATATTTCGGAAGGTTCGGCAGAGTGTTCGAGACAGATCGGTATTTGTTTTCTCATTTTCGACGACGATGCCTGCAATCTAATCTTTTTGTATTCGATAATTAAACATCGAATTTATTCGCGAAATATCTTTCTTCGGACGATAAAAATAATTGACGACTTCGAAGGCAATGTTATAATTGGAAAAAAGAAAATTGAGTAACATTTATGGGAACCAAGGGACATATTTGTTGCAAAAGACGTATACATTCGAATGTGTATACGTTATTTTTTTTATTATTTCTATATTTTACTCTGTATCAATATTTAGTTGAGTCCACCTTTGGTTTGAACGGTTTTTCATATTGCATTTTACACGTATTATTTATAGTATTCTACATTAATGATTATTTAATCTCAGACTACAAATATTCAACAGTGTATACTGAATTTCTGGCACGTGACGTATTCTTTTACAATGCTTGAGATATTCTACCGAAAATATTACATCTTGCACTGTATTTCACGATATTGATATATAGTTGATATCAATTATAGGACCATTCGTTTATAAAAACAAATTTCACATTACCCCCTTCATATTCCCAAACACGGTGTTTTAAGAATTCACATTTAGAAACACGATTGGAAACTAAATTTCTCAATCTGAAACGAAAATCCTTACATCATGCAAGATCAAGTACGAACTACGCAACTTGGTCGTTAATTTCGTAAATGTATCACCGATGGTTGAACGCATTGAAACAATCGACGATGATTCTGCCCACGCTGCGTCAACGTTCGATGGCTCTTCGCACCTTCACGCTCGGAACGTCTATCATTACCTCTTCAACCTACTCTACTACTGCTCGTTTTCTACGCCGTGCAACGATCCGAACGGAATGAATACTTTTACCAACGAAATTTTATACATCGAGCCTGTTCGATTACCCGGTTTCACGAATCCCTCAAACAATCAAGGTATGCAGCGTGTAGCGTGGCCGTGGAGGAGAGAGAAAAAGGAAAGAAGAAAAAAAATCAGAGAAGATCGATAAGCGATACGCCGGTTAGATGCAGCGAGGCCGAGCGATTTCGAGCGCTATAATTTTCCGTGGTCGCTAGTTCAGACGGGTCACGGCCGATCTACCGATCGTCCGCTCGTCCGTGGCTAAAGGACGATTTAAAACAATTCAATTCAACGACAAGCGATTAAGCTCCGTCTTCTTTAAGCTTCCACCACGTACCAGACCCGCGATATAATGCGTTTGCTCGTGATTTATTTCGCCGATCGGAGATCATATCGCCGCGAGGAATTAATTCGCGATGAATAATTTATTAGCAACGTTGCTCGTTGGAAACGTTGCCGCGAAGAATTGGAAAATCCACGTTTCCGTGTAACTTTGGTTTATTTCTTCTGGCTGGGAAATTTTAGAGGACGTTGAGATTTTTGAAACGATTTCTTTCGCTATATGCTTTATTTGAAATGTTACCTTTCTACGTTGTTGAAGTTTTAATTTACTCGCGTTATTAAATGTCAGTTTAGTTTGAAAAATTCCTCGTGCTCGATTGATTCGACTGTATTAATTTGATTTGATAGTTTGACTTTAGCTGCTTCCCTCTTCAAAATTAACTTAGCTCCTGATACAAAATGTCAGTGTGGCAGTTTAGTTGAGGATCTCAACCATATAATTTGTCAGTGCCCCAATCTCAACGACAATAGGAATGTGTTAATATTAATAAACTATGTGGAATGGGTTATTTCCCTGCCCACACAATGGACTTCTTTTTAAGCATATAGCACTCCTCCGTTGATTATTTACAAATTTCTTAAAAGCCATGGTTGGCATCTGTAACGGATTTGTGTCGAGTATTTAGCTGTGTTCCTCAGTGACTTAACAATTCTCCTAGTTTTAGTTGTAAGCTCTAGTTACAAGCATGTAAATAGGAAACATGTATCTTAGTTGTATATCAGTGTAATCCTTGTACAAAAGTTTGCGAAATTGTTTCTGTACTGTTAGTACGCACAGCAATGTGCATGCTGCTAATAACCCTGTAGAGGGTTAAATAATAAAAAAAAAAAATAGTTTGACTTTTTCACTTTGCTTCGCGACTTTCTTTTTAACTCTGTCTATTATAAATAACAATATTAATTATTGCAATTATCTTTCACCAGCAGTAATGGGTTATTTAAAAGATGCATGACCTGTCCAGGAATTTCAAATAATATTTCTTGAATTCTCTGGGGTTAATTAACATGCGCATTCGGTTTAACAACGGAGCATAAAATATACGTACGAGTTTCTACAATTTTCGGTGTAATGTAACGTTCGAGAAGAACGAACTGAAAAAAGAATGGTCAAAGTAGAAGCTTCGCGCTGTAAAGCGAGACAGACACAATAAATTTATTTGCGACGTTGTTGCAGTATCAATTTTTCATCGTCACGGCCGTGGTACAGTGATAACAGTTACTGTACATGTGTATGTTACTTGTATCTCAAAAGACCACGTGCACGCTAATAATAATCGGTTATAACAAGCCGAATACAAATAAATGAATTATTAGCCGACGTTGCCCGCTGGGGAAACGAAATCGATCGACATGGCGTTTGCATACCGGTTGGCTTTTAAATCCACGGATTCGACGGGCCACTCATGATCCTCCTCTCCTCCGGCCGCGTATACAGATAGAGAAGGCAACGAAGGTATCTCTTGTCGGAAGTGGACGTTGATGGCCGATAGCCTGGCGAAAGCGAGATGCGGACCAAGCGGACGGAGGAGACCGCTTCGAAACCTGCGTACCACGGCCATGAAATCGTCCCAAGATCGGAGATCACGCGAGCGCCAGAAAGGGACAAGCAACGGAGAACCGGAGGACCGAGAGATCGAACCACGAACCTCCGACCAGCTCCGAGCATGTCGCCACTAACTTGTATTAATGTTGCCGATCAATTCTAATGGACGTGCTCGCATCAGCGCTGCCCCGTGCATTTGCATGCGTATACAGGGTGTTTCTTACTCGATGGGCAGCGTCTCTTAACTGTACACAGCCTGGCACACGTGGTATTATTACGGCCGATCGATTGATAAGTCATCGGTTTCGAGGTGGATCGACGATGGATCTCTAACCCGTTAACGTCCGTTTCACTATATCGTTGCAATTATATCGTAATTCACTGTAAATTATTATAATTATAATTGATATTGTATGTTACATATCATTACATGTTGTGTATTATGTACCATATAACATACAATATATATATTTATTGTATATCGTTGTAATTTATTGTAAATTAATAATTGCACACAGTGTGGTAAACTCGATTAAACCAGAAATTGACGAAATGACTTGCCACGTTAGGTCATTAAAATTTATATACTTGTACTAAGCTCGAAAAGATTCTGAAACTAGTAATTAAAATTTTAAAACGTAGTAGGTTTCAATTGAAATTGAAATTCCAGAAGATAAGACTCCGAAAGTGATATGAAATCAAATCATTTTACATGTGGTAAAATTCCGTTTGAAATCGAAATTCTAGAGCTACAAACGAACTTAAACACGAGACACCAAAACTCTGTTGTAAATAATTCGCAACGCCAAATTGCGTTTCTTAATGACAGAATTATTTCTCAAGAGAATCTTAATTTCATTCTAATGACAATTCGAAGAAACTGGCAGTCAGATATACGTAATCACCAAGTAGATCAATCTCTTCGATCAAAGCGTGTTTCTGACAAACACACACATCTCGAACCGCATTGTCGACCGATCATTCAGCCTCCTCCTCTTCGTCGGTTGCTCGTTTACTCTGCAAAGGAGTCCTCCGCTGACTTTGCGTTCGAGCTATCCGGACACGGTATTCGAATCATCCTCCAATGAAAAGTTAATGGCTAGTTGCAATTCAATTATGTTTAACTGCTTATTTATAGTTCAATTACGCCCAACTGGCAATTCGCTGTCGATGAAGGCGTCGGAAACGACTGTGTTTCGCCTGAATAAAAATTCGAATGTGCTTTCTCATGGGTCGGCGCGGGACGATGATTGAGAGCCTCTTGGGCACTTGAACTTTCTTTTCAGGGGCAACCTTCGCGCTATCCACGATGCTCGGCCATTCTGATGTTAATAGTGGACGTTTCGTATTAGTAAATGAGTTTTAAATGACTCTGGCGAGTGATAATCAAGCCGGATATAGGCCCGTAGGGACCTGTAGACGAAGAAATTGACTTTCCAGAGACTTGGCCGTTTTAGCTGAATCGTTTCCACCTCGCTGCGATTAGGTTGTTTAACTGTTTCCTCGTGCGATTAAGATGCATTTCGAATGAAGGGATATCTGAGGAACGATTATCTCACGATTATTTGACTCTCTTGGGTGCTTAATCTTCGTCAATTTGACACGTTTCTTTTTCTCTTGCGAAACGTAATATTTCGCAGCGTAAAGATATTCTTGATAGCCAGAGTTGCAAGTAACATCCCTTTAATTGCAATTGTGCAGATTCGACGCAACATATTCTCCAAGACGCGCGTTTAAGCATTCGTTACAGTTTTGAATACCGTTCTAGGCAAGAGAAAATAGATGATCGTGAAGTTGGAGGGAAGTATTAGGAACCAAAATGAGGATATGAAATTGAATACTTATATTTGAATAGAAATTTAAACTACTTGTTGTTAAATATTATATTATATTAAAAATTATATTAATAAAAGAATCTGTAAATGTAACTGTTAATTACAATAAATATCTAAATATTCTAAATATTAATTCTTTGCTATTGCATCCAAGGGACAGTTTAAGATCGAAGGATCAAGGGTGAATGAGGGTTACATTGAATAATAAAATTTTTTAAAATTATTATTTTAATGATATAAAATTAAATAATAATTTTGAATAATATTTCTCTACTTTCCCCTCTTTTCTACAAATGAATAATGCGTTTAATCGTGTCGAAAGTAAAACTGCAAAATTTAGTACAGTGATATTTACGCAATCTCATCGCAGAGATCGACAGTTTGACGTTCGTGAAATTCAGTTTATTAAATTTGAAGTTCGTTAACACGACTAAGGCATAAAGTGTCATCGTCAGAGACACTGAAATCCAAAGAATAGAGAAACTTTATAACACGATAAAAATTATTTGAATCCATAAAAATACAATGTTTCACGTCCATAAAGTATCTGACAAAAATTATAAATTGGTAGTTTTAGTGTTAAAGTTGAAAATTTGATAATTCTGGATGCGTCCAACGAGAGAGAGAGAGAGTCCGCGTGGTTCGTCTAGGCGGAAAATCAGTGACGCGTCGATGCTCGTAGGAAATCCCGACAGAAAGCGTGGACGGCCATTAAACGAATCCGCGCTCCCTTTGATCGACCCGCTTCGCGTGTACCTACGCGTGTACCAATAGGTACGCTGACGTAACTCCGGCACGCAATCTCGGCTGCCGATCAACCGGACGGTTCTCCGACTATTCTCGGTGCCGATGCTCGCCAGGGGTAACCCCGAGTAAACAGATTTTCTTCCCTTTCCTCTGTCACGGGCAACGAGAGGAGAGCAAAGAGCAAAGAGCAGAGAAGAGAGCAAGCAAGCAAGCAAGCAAGCAAACAGGCAGGCAGGCGGAGAGACGAGTGAAAAAAGAGCAGCGAACGAAGAGGAGAGGAGAGGAGAGGAGAGGAGAGGAGGACGTTTGCGAAGCAGGCTAACGCAAGATCGGAGCCCCTGTTCGCGGTACCGTTAGTTCCTCCGGGGGGCTCCCGGGACCAGACGTGTAATTTATATATCGCCCCGCGTAGACTCCGCGAAAGTATGTGCAGCCTTTTTTACCACTGCACCTCCGACGGAGGAAAGAAGAGGATCGAGCGACGGAGGGCTGGCTGGGCTCTCCGTTTCTTTCGGTGGCTGTGAGCCAAAGCACGCGGCCGAGCACAACCGTTCGCGAAACAGTGCGCGCACGTCAATTACGATCGCGGTAGCGGCGCTCGCCACGGCAACGATGTTGCCTGTCATTATTCTCTTACGTTCTTGCGCGTTACGCCACGTCGTTTTCTTCTACACCGGTGCCTCTCCGGCCTGCCAAAACCACCGGCCCCGCGGACATTTATGATCGGTCAATCCGGACTTGGCCCCTTTCCTACGAACCGGATCGTTTTTGCCTCTTAATGAGATAGGCTCGGTCAGTCTCGTTGCGAAACACTGATCGTCAGTTGGTTCGTGAGCGAACTCGTTGACAAATTCGCACGAGGGAAGAACGTATATTGAGCGGTCATCTAGTATCGGTTGTGTATTACTATTAATCTGTAGTTATAATTTTTGTAGTTGTTATAACTGTTGGCGGTCCTGACGATTTCTCACCTTTAGAAACAAGGGATGTCGCCACTTAATTTCAACTGTTTCCGATGTTTTCTGTTGTTCCGCTGTGGCGGTACTGTCGAGGTGTCTTGCCTGTTGCTATGCCACTCGCATTTCTTCTTTCGACCGAACAAACTTGCAAAGGACGTTCCCCATAAATGTATATTTTTCTCACTGTTTTCCAGACACGCGTGCTTCCATCGAAACCTAATTCCATTAATAACGTAACGTAAAATATTTAAATGTAACGTTTAAATATATATTACTATAACTAAATAAATATATTAATGTATATTAAATATATATAATATGTTTAAATTATTTACATATATGATATATTTAAAATTGTATAGACAAACAGGTGTGGCCTGTTTGTCGATCGTAGAAATACGATAAAATATGAATTTTATCTAAATGATCCGAGAACGAGTGATCTGAGATCAGTCGCGACGTTTTCGAATGTGCTTCTTTCACAACTGTGCGATCAACGACCTGGTCCCGTCATCGGGTTCGCCAAAAATGGTGCTCGTGCCGGCCGTTTTTTTGCCCCTGACCCACGGACGATGTTGCATCGATGCAACAATGTTGCGTGCACGGACGATCACGTGTTCGGGGAATCTCGTTACGTCAGTTATTTTCGAAGAAACAGAGTGGCAAAAAGAGCAGGCGCGGGTAAATATTTCTTTGACTGGCAGTGGTTCCTCTTGATCGCTCTGCAACCGCGAGGGAGATGCACAAAGTGATGGTGGTTGGCGAGTGCACAGCGGTGCAAGCCCGAGTTTTTTCTTTTTTTTTTTTTTTTTTTTTCGTAATTTGAATTAATAACGTTTTTCGAGTGTCGAACGTCCGGCAGTTCATGGCCAGCCATTGTTATAACTTCACTCATTGCTCAGAAACAAGAGAGCAATAATAGTAAACGTAAAACGTAATGTGCAACGAGAAACGGGTCGTAAGAATCACTTACACCACTGTGATTCTCAGTCCTTCGCTTGCGAATAGGCTGCAACTTTTTATGCAGTTTCATGGTTTCAACGGTACGGAGAATGTAGAGATTCGTTTCACGTGTGCAAAAATTATAACGACTACTAATTTGGGTGTTTTATGTAAGTTTAGTATATCATGATATATATTAAATATTATGAGATTAGTATGTTGCAATATGTATAATAATATCCATGAACTTTCCTACTTTAAAATTTTTCATAAATATATAAAAATCTGCAGTCTAACCATATTAATGGAGTTACACTGTAGCTCACTTTATTCGAAAATACTAGCGTTCGAATGTTCGAAATTAAATTAATAAACGAAGAATGATTTGTTAGAACGCGAGATCTATAGTTATTCATTCGATTATACTCTTCGCCGTAAATTAATCAAAGGGTCGAAGAAAGGAACAGTTTTCCACCGTTTAATGAGTTTTGCATACTCAAAAAAAAAAAAAAAAAAAATATAAAAGTTGGTCGCGAAATGTTTGAACCACGGACAGTGCAGATGGAACGGTATCGTATTTTGCGAAAGTTCGAGCGCGACTATTTCGATTAAAAGCACCGTTCGCCCAATCTTTATTGGTTCCCATAAAATTTAACGATGTTGACCAATGCTCCTTTCCGAGTGATTGACTCAATTATCCACGGACGTGGACGCTGTCACGAAATCCATTCGAATTCGTCGCGTGCAGACCGCTATCCGCAAACATGTGTACGTGACCAAAGGGTTTTAAACCGTCCTCCTCGGGCAAACGGCCCGAGGACTCTGTACCGGCGTGTTGACCTTCGTTAATCAGAGTTCTATGCTTCCTGGTGATAAATAACGTCGCCTGCCAAGCGGGCACGGAAGACGCGACGCTTATTTGTATACAGGCTGTAGCCCCTCGTTATACGTTGCCCGCGCGGGCAACAGGGGTGTATATATGTAACACTGGCTAAAGCTACGGAGCAGGACGAACGGGAGAAACCTGGAAGACGCTGCGAACAGTCTGGAAACTGTCGCTTCTTCCGGCCAGGAAGTCAATTTTTCTTCGTATCCCAACGCGTGGAAAGCATTTCTTTGTTGAAGATGTTATTCGTATTTTAGACAATCCTGCAGAAACTCGCCAAAACTCGTGGCGAAAAGTCAATTTTTTTCGAATTTAACGCGCGAGAAGAATTTTTGTTTCCTTTTCAATACAAAAGCGGAAAATTCAAAGATGTCATTCGTTTCAGGTGATCACGCGATCAGGTGTTTAGACATCTGTGGAAACTCGCTTCTCGTGGTCAATGTGTTTCGAAATGTGAAAAGAATTTTTTTTGAAGTACAAAAAAGTGCAAAAATTCGAGATGTTATTTATTTTAGGTAAATAAATGTCATCGAAGGATCCGAAAAACGCCACGCAATCAGGAAACTCGCTTTTCGTGGCCAAAAGTCAATTTTATATATATATATATATATATATATATATATATATATATAATATAATATAATATAATGGAAAATGAATATATATATAAATTCATCGTAATATTGACACTAATAAGAAAGAAACTCCAAATTTAGAAATTCAGAGATTCACGAGAAATGAGAATGGTAATAAAACGGTACTTATCTAGAATATAGTCAATGATTTATGCTCTCCACTGCGTTTACTAAAAATCACGAAGAACTACAGTAACAACACCATTTATCTCTGTTCTTATCCTCTTCTCCTTCCTCTCATTCACAGTTCGTCTCGCACGCTCAAACTTCCTTTCAGTGAAATTTAATCGTTAACTCATCTCTGACGAGTGACTTTGCCATCCATAACCGCTTCGAATCGCAACACCGGACGTGAGTAACGCTCAGGAGGCGAGAGATAGATAAAGACGATCCGAAATTTCCCAATAAAACCTGCTTGTACAAATTTCGCGGCGCGGGTCGTCGCGTCGTCGAAGACAAACGCGTAGGAAATCGTGCGTGAGATCGGTTACGTCCACGGGGACAGCTTTCACATTTCTCATGGGGCTAGGCAGCCACTAGTCACTTTTGTTTCGTCAACTGACTCGTCTCGTTTCGTCTCGGCTTGATGACTCGTGCGAATCGACGAACGATTTACGCAACATCCACGGGGGAAGTGCCGCGAAAGAAACGTCTTATCGTTGCTCCGATTGCTGTCAGCTATTGTTTCGCGGGGACAAACGTGTTGCCTCGTCGTTCCCTCCGCTAATTATCGCCCCTGCTTATTAGCATCATTCCAGTTGGTGTTAATGACTGCTGGCTCTGTTTACTCCAGAGAAATAGTAAATAGAAAATATTTTTATTTTTACATGTGAGTAGTAGAAAATAATGTTTCATCAAATAGTAATATTTCACAGAATAGTATTTAGAGTAATGATATTGCTAATAGTACATATATACGTGTACACGTGTCTCGTTTATAAATTCTGAAGCATCGTATATTTTCGAACAGATATGTTAAGATGAAATATTGAATGTCAGGAAATTGAGAATACATTTTTTAATTGGCATCACTCAAAGAATTGAAAGGATAAATATAAAAGAGGAAGTAGACTGTGATTTTCATTTAATTGCTTTGTTTTACTGTCTAAGAATAAGAGGTTTCAACTTTAGATGCATATATGCATCTACTCCACATTTCCAGGAAATGTGCTTTCACTTTAAACGTTCTTATTGTCGTTTCTTACTTTCTAAGAAATGAAAATTATTTATTTACATATATGCAAAAAAGAAACTGTGGAATTTAATAGTTCTCTCTCAATATAGAGGAATCACAATTATTTCGTAACTAATTGAACATTTTAACAGTCTCATTCGATGATTAACTCGATAATCAGAGGTTGCATGACCAAAGAATATTTTTAAACAATTAACTGTTCCACCCCAGCAGGTGAAATGTGGCGACAAACTTGTTAACATCCACATTGTCGTTAGCCAACAATTAAAAGATATAGTTAAAGAAGGAGAGCCTCCAATTTCAGACAAGTAAGGAGACGCTAAAAAATCGAGAAGAGTTTGCAGTTTTTATAGTTAATTTTTGATATATCGTGTTAATGTCTCTCGATTGAGCGCGATGACAAAGGAGAGAACGTTGCGTAACTGCCCCGCCTTCTCGCTGCAAATCGTTCGCTATTCCCTCGAAAAACACGACAAACAATTACAGCTCCGGGGAAGAAACCGGTCGCACAATTTTCCGTGTCATTACCAACCTGACTCCGCATCAATCCGGGTACTCTATCCGCCGCAGCTCCCAGTCCCATTCCCTCACCTCCGCGTGATTCTGAATCGAAGCTAATGTTGGGAAAGTCGTGACCAGAAGTGGCGGCAGCGTACAGAAACCTTGCACTTGGTCCGCCATCTCGCCCGTTATCTCGATAGACGCGGCCTGTCTGTCGTTTATATAAACGCAACGACAGGCACCCCCCTCCCCCCCCTCTTTCCTCCGCGTTTTCGCAGCACAACGGAAATTTGCTGGTATTACCGATTTACCGCGGCGTGCAACGGAACACCGTTTCACGATGGAAACGATCGTGTCGTAGTAAACAGTGCGCGTGTTTTCTTTGACGAGTTCGAGACATTGCTCGAAGGTTCTTCATTTCTTTTTCTTCTTTTTTTTTTTGGCTCGTCTAACGAGATTTTCTAGCGTTTCTTTCGTCGATTCGCGGATATTCGTGGATTCTTCCAGAGTAATTTATTAATAGGTTAAAGTGGAAGGTGTTTACTGGAAATAACGACCGGAGAAGTGCACCTAACCGAGAACGTGTTAACTCGTCACTTTCGTTCCAATCTTTTCAGCGTGATAATTCTTTTATTCGTAGATCTGTCGTTCTTTCCAATACATATCATTTTCATTAGGAGAGATTGGGTCAGAATACCACAGTCGTTAATTCTGTAATTACGGAAGTGTTTGATTGAGAAATGTTTCGGTTAGATTCCGAAGAGGGGCACGAATGTTGTAATTAAGATTTATTTTCAGACGTGATTAGTTACAGTTCCGTTGCTTTAAAATATTCTAAATGAAATATGTAGATATTGTTTACACGAGAAAGTAATTTCTTTGGAAATATTAATATATTTTAAGCTTCCAAGTGTAATGACAACGAATGAAAGTATTCGTGAGATTTTCTTTCTCAGCAACTTTTATACTTTTGTTAGCGTTGTTAAAATTCACGTCGCTGAGTTCAGTACTGTTTGAGGTTTGACAGATAATAATTGCTCACATGTACAACCTACATGTGTCGTCCACGGAATTACGGGAGAGAAAAATATTTAATAAAACCCGTAATTATATATATGTATATATGTAATTACATTACAACATTATATTGATCATAACACATACATGTTTTAATACACGTTGGTTATATACGCAATTAAATCATCATTATTTAATATCATCTTTTAAATTCCACGATACTCACGAAGAAAATCCCAAGTGTGAATACCTTCCTTGTACGAATCAGCCGGATCGAAGATCGCATCAGCTCACCTTCAGTATCGCGAAGGCTCGTCGAAATCGCGAAAGAAATGGCTCATTGTTTCCCATCTGTCAGAGACAACCGTATACGAAAACACACCTGTGTCAACTGCATAATATAACGGTAACGGTACCGTGAAGGGGGACGCGCGAACAATGAGCCGATTCGCGGTAGCAGGCCGATCATAAATGCCCCTCCATTTTTGTTGGCGACCGGTCGATGCAGCCGACCGACCGATCGCGATAAATTTTATTCCCTGAGCGTCTCTCCCGTTGCTCCGTGAACGTGCACGAAGAAACGATGTGCGAGAGACGGTGATTCTCAGGATTCTATTAATCTAAAGGAACGTCCCCGATCTATGAGATACAAGAGGAGTGTGTCCCTCATTTAAACGATCGATAACGAGCGATAATAAAGGAGGTTTGGTATTTTTCGGATTGACATAATTAATATGTTTCTTTCTCTTCTTTTTCTTTTTTTTTTTTTTTTAATTCTGGAACTTTTAACTCGTGATTTATTTAAGTTAGAAATTCTCCACGTCAATGCGATATATATGACGATTATTTTTCTCTCAAATTTTTAGTCGTTGTTTTATTTTATAAGGTGGGTTTGGAACTTTCCGCATTGACGCGATAGCAATGTTTTCATTCTTACACCTTTGATTCGAATTAGATTCGGGTTAAGAATTTTTCTCAAACTGTCAATTTACGAAATATTCATTGGATTTGTATTAGGAATTCCCTGTATTGCTGGAACAGTAATTCCTTTGAACTTTTGATTTGTAATTTATTCGGGTTGAGTTCTTTAAGTAATTAAAGAAAAAAAGATAGAAGAAATTTATTTAGCCTCTTCTTTAGAAATGCTTCAGTGACATGATTCTAAAGTGAATTTTTCGTACTTCAGCCAAGGTTATTTTTAATTGAAATCGACGTCGAGTCACACTTATCGACGGAAGGATACACCTTGCTCCATATTCTCCCTGACACATTGTGGAAAAATGTTTGCTAACCCTTCGGATATTGCCTCGTAAGATTAACGTATCGCTTCCTCGTGGCTTATCGCGAGCCAACACCGCCCCCGATATTTATTATGCATTAGAGATCGGGCCATTATCTCATCAGAATCGATATTCAGCCGTAACACGATCCGTACACAGGATCCGTCGTTTAAACCGCGTTACACGATCACTCAACCCGATAAATAAACGATCGATTTCGCGGTAGTGGATGCTGCGTAAGATCAAGTCCAATACTCAGTCATTTACGAATCCAATCGATATCTAAGTCTCGTTTCATGGATTTTAGACTACTTTACTATGAGAAAATAATAGATTGTGTAATAAATTCATTCGTATCAATATCGATGACCATATTGTTTTGTTTGAGTATTTTTTTTTTTTTTAATGAACGAACTAAGTTTAAGCTTAAAGATTTCGTATTTTTTGTCGAGAAATTGTAGGTAAATTATACGTATTTCTACGCTCTTTGGAATGTTATAATAATATTAATAAAGTATAGAATATTATTATTATATGAATACTATTATTATGTAATTAATATTCTTGTAATGTTATAATAAAATACAGCATTTGCAGAGAATATCTTTCGCGATCAATATTCCGATGTTAATTAGTGCAGTGTAAATTTAAGTAGCTTGATAATAGTAAAAATCATATTTTTTATAATAATGAGTAATTTCTTAAGTATTTAATTTGAAATAATTATAATGTTTCAATTTTTTGTCATTAAGTTACATGTCTCTTTATTTAATATCTACTGATGGATTATGTATCGTTCTTAAAATTTAATATTCTTAAAATTGGAACACCAAACGAATTTATTACACAACCTCATAGAAATGTTTCAACGAGCACTTTTAATGTATTCGTTTTATGCAAGCTACTTTTTCGTATTCTAGAACGATTGGTTTATCTATAAATTTTGAAAATGTATTCATAAGTTAGATATCAAGCATGTTCTTGATTTTAAATCGCTTAATTTCTTATAAATTAAAAATCGTCAATTTGTACATTGAACATCCCTAATCTAACCTAAATTGGAAGATGTACTCATTGTTTTAAATATAGTCTTCCCTATAAATTGTGAAGTGCAGTGTACGTTTAGTTCGAGTGATTTGAAAGAAGCAAACGATAAATGGAAGGGCGAAAACTTGTAACATTCCTCAGTTTCAAGGACTGAAAAATTACAAATAGAAACTGTAAGAATGATAAATAATAATAACAAAGAAATATGTTTCCTTTAGTCAAAAATCAGTCTTCAGGAAGTTCGAAACTTGTGAATTTGTGAACTACATCGTCTTCTTTATTAATTGTCAGGTATGAAAGAAAAATATAAGCGAAATATAGAAAAACAAAGATTTCTAACATTCTCAAAAAAAAAAAAAAAAAAAATGTAAAAATAATAATAATAATAATAAAGAAACGAGCTTTGTTCCCCACTTGTTAAAAAGTTGGAAGCTACTTGTTCGAACTGCACCGTCTCATCTCTGTCTGCAAACATTCGCGAAACATTCGATACTGACCCGCTTAAATTCGATTATACTTGAATGTGTCATTAGGGATACATTCGAATTTAAAAGCCGAAGGCCTCGAACCGACCTGTGAGGTACTCGATCCCATCTCTACCGAGGATCCACAAAGTTACGATCACTAGGCGACCTATTATAATAATTTACGTTCATCAGCATAATGATAAGATCCACGCGAGATAGCAGGTGGCGGAGGGAGCCGGTGGGGTGGGGCGGGGACAGGGTGGCTTATATTAGATAGTTATCACGGTACCAGATTGCGACGAGGGATTATACGGTGGAATTAGTATGGGAAAACCGTGGCTATCCAGCATCTACGTCGGTGAAACACGGCTCCGAGCGAACGGTAAATCGACTGTTTCGAACGGAGTTCATGGACGAGATCCGCGACGACGGTTTGCAGAATGTGAAACTGCGGCAGTTTTCCTGGGCGTGAGACACGCATTACGCTAACAGCGATAATACGACGTTGTTCAGAGGACGGTAGGAAAGTCGAGCAATCGGCTTGTCGCGCAGCGCCGGCCAATGGGCCTTGCCGATTATTCCTCTCGTCTCTCGAGTAATTTTAATAATTCGAAATTGTACGCCTTTTCGTTGAATTTTAAAAATATTTCGTTGAATTTATATTTACTATTACTGTATTTTTGTTTTATTATTGTATATTTTACGTCGTTCCATTGCATTATTATTTTATTGTGCATCGTGCTTTTAATTTTCATCGAACACTAACGATATAACGAATACAAAATTTATTATTTCCTTTCGTTTGTATCTTGTATTTTAATGGACATTCAGCAGCGTCAAGCTCTGGTTTTCCGGTGTGTCGTGAAAGTAATTAATTTAGTGGTTTCTTTTTTTTTTTTTCATTAAACCTAATTCTCCTTATCCGAGGACGATGATCTCTCCAGACTACGAGAATGTCGCGTCACGAGAATTATCAACAATTTGTTCTGCCGTTCATGGTCTCTGTCCGTCACAGGATTACTTTATTCAATATTTGTCACGAAGTAAAAATATCTTGTTGCGCTTATTATAAAATAAAACTTGCAAAGTCCCATTAAGAATTCTTCTATGTAACTTTGATGTATCTCGACTCGCGCCAGCGACACCTTGGAGCAGATATTCGATCTCGAAGAGTCAATTTAATTAAAAGTTCATTAGTAAGGGGTGATTGGAAATTTTATTCATTTATTACATATCATTTATGTAAGTTATGTTGCGTTAGTTTATATTATATAAACTAACATATTTTATTTCTCGTTACAATCGTTCTTATTGCACTTGTGCATCACGCAATATGTAAAATTGTAAAAAATCGCAATATTCTGATGTAAACAGACATACGATCGAATAAAGAATGTTTTGGTAACAAAATTTTTGAAAAAAAGTCATCACGTTGGAACTTGAAGTTCATCCTTCCACTCATTTTGCCTCGAACGATGTTCCACAATTAAGTTTGAAACTTTTCGAAATGTTATCGTAAGGCAGACACTCTTACAGATCTTTCCGATCCGGTACGTCGTACATTTCGTCAAAAATCGAGAAAGGTGACGCCCTTTCAAATTCAAACGCGCCAGCACCGGAAGAAGTAAAAGGGCTGAGGGAACGGTGACGACAGACGTCGCGTTGGCCGATTCCGCAAAGAAGAAAGTAACAGTACCGGCGCGGTGTTCGCGCGGGGACCGCATAAATCTCGAGGTTGCAAGCAAATTGTCCAGCTACGGAGGAGATAGAGTGCGTCGTCGTGTTCGGAGAGGAGCTACGTGCTTCGCTTGCGCGCAGGAGTAACAGCCAACAGGAAACGGTTGTGCGTGGCCTGCGCGTTTGTAGTCGGTCCCGTTTGTGTGTTGCCGGATGCTCGCGCCACCGCCAGGGATCCAACGGACGGAAATCCGGAGAGACTTTCAACCACTTGCGCTGGCAACTGATTGCGGACCATAACGAGCGACCGAACCGTGCATACGATAATCCGTCGCTTTCTTTTCGAGCTCGTCGGTGATATCAGTGGACAAGAAACGATCGAGAAGTAATAAACTTATTATTTGTTTCGGCTGAAATTTTAGGCGAATTTTGTTTTAAAATTAAAGTCAAGCAGCCGACGAGCATACACGTCGAACGCAGGGCAAATGCTCGCGTTGGAAATTTTACGAAAGAAGTGAAACGAGGCAGGTTTACGTTTTCATTCGAGAAGAAATTTAAAAGATTCATCGTTGAGAAGGTTATTGCCAAAAGATGGTCGAAAAATAATAAAATTCATAAACAAGAAAAATTGACGAGAAGAAGTAATTTTAAGAAATTCAATTGATTTCTGCGCGGTATTTTTCGAAGCGAGGTACAAAGTGTCCTTTATTCGGATTCAAACTTTTTTTTTTTTTATAAAATACATAGCAGTTTTATTCATAACATAAAGGAAACACTTTTATTATTTCTTATTGAAATTTGGAGTTTTTAAAGCAAATGATAATTTTTTATTTCTCATAACGAGTATACACGTCAGCCGCATCGAAATAAAGTTTCGGATTGACGTGTGTGCGGGTCTCTCTTTGTCTCTTCTCTGACTGTTGAACTATCTATGCGAGATGAACTCCACGGACGAACAATATATGGCGCACGGTAATTGTCTCCGTAGGTGCTTCGGGTATTAGTCGAGAGTCGAGGTGGAACTGGTCGCCGTGGAAGTTGCAAACTCGAGGTCTCAAGGTCTCGAGGTTTCCTCTACTCTGTTTAGAAGCCTCGCTCGATTAGTTGACGCTCCGACCGTAGTCGATATCGTACGTTTGAATTTAATTGAAATTAATTGCTTGTCGCCTGATCTGCGAACAATGTAGTGTTCTGACTATGTTCCAGTTACTAACTCTTAATACAGAATATTGCACAAAAGATCATTAGAATTAGTACTACATAATATTGTACAAAAGATCATTAGAATTAGTCCAAGAATCTAATATCGTTTAGACTATGATTTCTAGAATTGTAGAATGCAATACAAGAAAAATTATGGATCAGGGATTTACTTTGATCTGGTGAGTAAGTGTGTATTGAATCTTGTTAGACTCTGTAATGATGGACATCGTTGCCAGCAATTATTAATATACAGTTCTCAAAATGTAATAAATAGGCTTACATTCAATAAATTAGCTACTTACTATGTGTATAGTATTTTCTTTAACATCTTGACACTCTGGATAGTTTTAGAAGATTGAAATAATTACTTTCTTCATTGTTGTATCTTATTGAGATTTATCTATTAAATAATAAATATTATTCTCGAGGTTCAATAAACTATTACTAAATTACTAAATTAGTTAATCAATAAGTATACTAACAATGTTGACTTTTTCTTCAGTTACATTCAAAATGAATCTTTGGTAACGTGACACATAATAACACTATTTTCTTATGTATCTGTTATTATATTTTTAGATTTCATCCATTCGTTATTTTAGAATGAAGAAGGAGTACAATCTTTCTAACTAATTTCCAAAATTATAGTAACATCGGTATCACACATAGTAACAAACAAGAATACATTAATCTCGAATTTTTCATCATTGATAGATCATACGTATCTGTAACAATTATACGAGCGAACAATGTAATTCAAAGCTCTGAATTACATGTATGTAGTACATACAGAGAATAATCATCGCCTCGGGGAGTTATGTTTTAAACGAAGGCTGTTAGAGTTACAAAGAAACAAAGCTGTCGAAGTGACAATATCGCGGCTCCCTGCGTCCAGCTGATATTTTCTCATTTTTTTTTTTTTAGATGCGACAGTGCGATAAATAGTGTGAATGATAGTGCACGTTACACGAAGGACTCATGGGGGTAGGCCAAACCGGAAACTACTTGTTGCTAGTGGACAGCGGCGATATTTGATCTTGGTATTTAGCGTTATTATCCGATGATATATGTCTTTGTTTGACGATGTATTGTTACTCGGTGGTAACAATAGTGAAATGCAAATTCACAGAGAGAGTCTTTGTACTGGTAATTTGGTTAGAGTGATAGAACATTGTCGTTGCCAAGATATTACTAGATAGGCTTAATAATGACATAAAATTCGATATATTGTGACGTTAGACGTGATGCTCAAGAAAATTGTGCTAAAATGAATCGAGATAGTGTACGATTAATAGTTAATAATAGAGTAACGAATTTTTTGTAACACGTGAATTTGTTCTTCAAAGGTTTCTCTTCTACGAGGTTCTCAGATGAAAAAAAAAAAAATTCTCTTCGATAGAAAAAAGCGTGAGATTTGTGAAATGAGAAAATTGCCACGTAATTTTCATTACGTTTAAAGTGCCTCCAGGCACGGAGATGTAGCTTAGTCTCTTTTTTTGCGAGTGACCGCGATTAAAATCAGTTATAATCACAATCGTTACTGCCTCACGATCAAGCGTTGGTCTTGCTCGTGATTTTGCTGTTACTCAGGGGGGAAAAAAGCCATGAAACGAATTGAGATAGTTGGTGGCGATTGAACCACTCGTTTCTTTTTCGCGTGCTTGAAAAACAACTGAATTGCGTTTATTATCCTGATTGTCGACGAGCCAACGATGCTGGTTGAAAATTAAATTAAAAAGTGTCGTAAATTTTAGGTATTATAGTCCTTGGTCATTGAATTAGGATCACTTTTAACTTTCAACAACTTCTACGTATTCTATTTAGTAAAATTTCTATTACCATTAATTTCTATTATCTTACAAATATGTAAAATATTCAATTTTATTTTGTATTTTCAAGTTAATTCTAGTTTTAAAACTGTAATTTTTATGGCTTTCAGTGTCCAACGATATCAGTTAGGGATTAACATCGAATTTTATTAAAAATATGCACCTACATACATTTTTCACAATCAAACACTAAATGATCACAGTAAACAATAATGTATCATGTGATACGTCTGTACATATAATAATTAAACTATTGAGGTATGGAATGTTTCATTTGCAATTCTTTTCGAGCAGCCTACTGAAGAGAAACTTTCAATTTAATATTTGATACTTTAATGAACTCTTACGACATCATGACACAAATTATATGTTACAATTACAATTATATAATTATATTTATAATATATATTATAATTAAATATTATATATATCACAATTATTAAACGTGATTAAATTTCACTCGATTGAAATTCTTCGAGATAACTTTGGCCGGCTCTTATTCAGCCTTGGAGCTGTAGAAATAACCAAAGACGATTACGCAGAATATTAGGCTTCGACGCTCTCTAACGTTCGACTTTAATTCCCCTCTCTCGCGGCTGGGAATCCACGCTCAGTATCAACAGCTGGCGATAACTCGACAACACTTTATCCCACGGCCATTACCGTCGTCTCTGCAAATATTTGCCAACGTTCAACAAACCGCCCATTCTAGCCACCGTGCCCTCTGCTGCGCGAGAAGAAGGCAAGAAGAAGACCCGGAGCGGGCGGGAGTGTTCCGATCGCGGGATGAAGTGTTGCTTTCGTGAATGAAGCAGTTTACGCCGGACACGATATCGCTTACAGCGACAATTTAGCGCCGCTAGTTAGAATTATGCGCGAAACCGAATACTGGCGCTCATATTACACGATCGCGCGATTTATAGTCTGGCGCGCATGCTGGATCCCGGCCGTCGTCTCTTCCGTCGCGTACGTGTCCACCTCATGCCCTTCCGATCCTCGCGTCGTGTCGCGTCGATCCATCGGCCGCGAATTAAATTCACCGGCAACACGAGACGAGCGCTCGCCAACCGATCCAAAGTCGTAATTTCACCATCTTTCTGCACTATCGCTGCCTAGACTCTCACGAATTCTAACTGGACTTGAGAGTATCTTCTTCTTCTTTTTTCTTTCGTCGTCGTTGCGTGTTTCGTTCCAGATGCTGCAGTTTTGCGAAATTTGTGAGGCATTGTGATAAATACTCGTTTGGATGTATTTTATATATTGTGTGTATTTATTTATTTATTTATGTGTGTATTTTATATATTGTGTATATTTATTTATTTATTTGTGTTTTTTATATATTGTGTGTATTTATTTATTTGTGTATTTTATATATTGAGCGTATTTATTTATTTGTGTATTTTATATATTGTTTGTATTTATTTATTTGTGTATATTTATTATATATATTATTATTATATTGTGTATATATATTATGTATATTTTGGATATTGTGCAATATTGTAAACTTTTATCGTAGAAATCCGTAGTCTAGTTATCATTTTCCGAAGATTAGAGCTATGGTGTTACAGTGTCGCGTCATTTACCGATAACATTATTGCGGCGTCGCATGAGTTTTAAAGATTGGCAATCATCAAGAAATGAATTGTAATTAGTATTCACTTGTTTAAATATTCTTAGTTCGCAAAGATCAGACTTTGTAAATTTTTAATAGAAATTTGCCAATCTTTGATGAAAATTACCACCGGAATTAATTGTTATTAATGAATCAACTTGCAACTCACAATTCAAGAAATTTATTCGAGAACACGGTTAGTCGAGGCTGATAGAAAATAGAACTTGATTTCAACAAATCTAGTAGAAGAATTAAATCCGTATATTAAAATCCTTTACACGAATGGGCCATTCTAACTTCACTTTACCAATATCTCCATCCCATCGTTTCTTGACAATGATAGCAGATAATAATCTCACCGGTGTCTTTCTGTTCTATTACGGCGATTCTCGTGAATTCTAACTGGACTTGTGATGTTTGTCGATCATCTCTAGGATCAACGGCGATATCCGTTTTTCATTTGTTCGTTGATGGTGTTTCTCTGTCGCTGGTTGATCGTGGGATCGGAAACGGCTCGCGCGTCATGTTACCGATTATGAAACGTGGGCGAATCACCACTTTGTCCTCGCGCCGCTTTGAAGCTTCGTCTTCGCTGAAGCAACAGCGAAGGAACTTCCTCTTCGCCATTTGCGTGTTCGAAGCATTTCAAACTAGCTCCAACAAGTATTTTGTCCACGTTGGAGTAACATAATCTGCGAAGCATCTTCCACGCTTCGCGTCGGCGTTTATTTTATTACATTCAGGATTGGGTTGTGATTGGTTCTACGAGCAATGATCCAAGAAACAAACTGGCAAGTTTGTTTATAGACAGACGTCAAATCAATTTTTATTTCTATAGAGTTATATATTATATAGAGTTAGATAGATACTTTTGTCCGTTTAAAAAGAATATACAGTTACATTATGTTTCGTTTAAAAAGAAATTTACAGATATGTAAGTAGACTGCGCATTTCTATGCATTTAATTTGTCAAGTAGAAATACTAAATTAAATATGATATCAAGTGTTAGAAATTGAATATTACAAGTTAAACTACAAAAGTTACTATAGACTGAATGTAAAAATTATTAAAAACTGTAGACTATAAATTATGTTGCAATAAAATATTATAAATTGTACAATATTATATTTATTACAGCGTGATATTTTACACGTTTCATACATTTTCCACGAGTTCTATATATTTTTGCATCTCCCAGTTTTCCACGAATGCATAAAAATTTATAGTCTACTTATAATTTCATCCATCAGTAATAGGTCTTGTTAAGCAACAGAAACAAACAGATAAACAAACAAACTCGTCGACTTTCTCAAAAAAAAAAACTCTTCCAAAAAAGCATCTTGTTGTCGCTTCAGTGGAAACGCGTGCATGTTGCAGCTCAGCTTGCATCGACAGATCATCCGCGAGCGGGCAATTAGAACACGTGACAACCTTGTCGCGCGTCGGATAATTTTATCGAGCCGTTAGTTTGACGTTTTCTCCGGGAATAGTGGCGTGAGCCAACCGAGTTTTAGTCTTGAAGTTCGACTACGATGTCCTGTTAATAACACACAAGGGACAGCTTGAACGAATTAATCAGTCGATTGATCGATGACCACCACGGTCATTTCCTCTTTAGATAGATCTCGCGAGAAAGAAAGAAAGAAGAAGAAAGAATAAACACATGTCTGCGTGCGACGAGATTACAAGCTCGTCGAGATTATCCAGGTTTCCTTTCGCGCGAAAATGCGAACTTATTAGGACGAGGAGGAAGTTTCTCGACTGCTTCGAGATATTTGTATCTTGTTTCACAGGTGAGGGGAGGGAAATCAATTCACGAAACTACAGACATATAGTGGTTATTATGTAAAGTATTATAGAGGGTGGATTTTCTGACAAACAATTACTTTTAAACAAGTATTTAATATAAAAATTGTATCATGCAATGTGTAGTTAATTAATTTTTTCATATATAATACAATAGTGATGAAAAAATTACCTTCAGTATCTTGAGAGATGCTTTATTACTTACGTTTTATAAATTAAGCAATAGAATTTGATGACACGAATTTGGCGACGTAGTCTGAAAATTGAGTAAATTGAAAGAGGAAGAATTGAAAAACCTGAAGGAACTATGCTACCGAGAGAATTTAACATTCAACGATAACGGCGTCGTACGTAACTATCGTAAACCTGACACAGTGACCTTACTTTCTCTTGTTCTACAAGATGAAGACGCGTATTAGCCAATTTGTAGTCGAATGGAATAACGCGCACGCAAAAAAAAAAAAAAAAGGAAAGAAAAAAGAAAAGGAGCAGTTCATTGACCAAAATACGCGTAACTACCGTTGGATTTCTCTAGAACGAGGTATGAGAAACATGTACAAACCAGTTGACTCGAATGAAAACGCGTTGTAACTTACATCATGAATGAAAGATTGGATCGATGACATATTTCTATTGAACTTCAGATTACTCAGCGAGGTAAAGTTCCAAGGATTTCTCATTACAATGTCTTCTACAATTTTACGAGATTTTAAGAAATTTAATTCGTAAGCTACAGTTTGAGAAATTCGATTCAGAAAGTGAATGAATTTATTAGCAAATATATTCATGTGTATTTTCGTTATTACTTTATTTTGTGTAAATTTATGATTTCAATTAAATAGCACGTACAATTGTAACTAATTTAATAGAGAACTTTAAATTAACTTTCAAACTTTTAAACCACGCGAGGCCCACGTTCCACAGGAGAACAATTTGAGAATAAGCTGCCAACAGTGAATATTTCGCATTTTCTTTAAATGAAAATTTAACTTTCTAATTTTTTCTCCTTTTGTGGATGTCGTGTTCTTTGAAAGCTCGTTTAGACCAAGTTAATTAGGCTTTTCAGCTTCCTCCACGTCAAAAATTCACTTTTTGAATAATAAGAGTTATACGTTATATTATACAGGATGGAATATTAGGATTTTAAGAAGGTTAAGTGGAGCATAGCCAAAAAAAGATTGGGAACCACTGCTTTAAACTTTAATTAACTTAATAAAAGCAAAAAAAAAAAAAAGAAATAAAATAAAATACGTAAGGATTAAAATAATAATAGTGTCCATAAGCCTTTTTCTAGATAATAGTATAGTTAGTCGAAATAAACAGAAATAGATTATTATTTAGTATATGAAGGACCAAGCAATAATGTGTCAATCTTTTTCGTAAAATTATAAAAGGCACAACGACGAGGAAATATTTATCAAGCGTAAAAAGAATTATATACAAATTGATTGGGAAGAATCGCGATTAAACGATAAAAAATTATCCCGTGCGTTCCAAGATCTTGGGCATTATTCGAATAAAATTTTACTCGAATAAAACTTGGAATAAATTCTTCGAATAAAACTTGGAATAAATTCTTCGAATAAAATTTGATTCGAATAAATCTTCCGAACCGTACAACTTATAATGACCATTTTCGCTGCTCAATCACCAGATAAAAGTAAAGTTAGCGATGAACAACAGGTGGTAGTCTCTGTCAATACAGAGACAGTTTTTGTTTTTGTGTTTTATTTAATTAAAATTTTTCAATTTTACAGTTTTATTGTTTCATAGCCCCTATTAATCTTAGGCAACAATAAATACTGTAATTTCAGTGATGTGCGAGAATCCGAAAATATCGGAAACCCAGCTCGAAAGTACTTGGACATCATGTACGCTGTTGAGCAGTACAGCTCCCACCTCGTAACCGAGTTATTTTATATCGGATTTCTCGCGATGGGGTTCTTCGGAACCACTGGAACTGAATTACAAAGGACGCTAGACTACAAGAACCGAACTTCGTCTTTTCGGACGAAGCTGCAGTTCCCCGACTTGACACACTGACAACGAAATTTGGAAAATCTACTTTAGTGCAATGTCAGTAACAATAGTAACAGCGAATAAAAGAAGTGCGGAGAGAAGATGTCCTTAATTTCGTTTCAAGTCAAATAAACGTGTCTTTGTACAGAATGCGTTCACAGTGAATTTACAAATAATAACTATCTTATAATTAACTAAAACTAAACGCACGCAACTTAAAGCTAAGACGCACGCATCCCACGATGTGCCTGCGAGATCCCTCGTCGTCCCAGATATTAACTGTCTTATAATTAACTAAAACTAAACGCACGCAACTTAAAACTAAACGCACGCAACTTAAATCTAAGACGCACGCATCCCACGATGTCCCTGCGATATCCCTCGTCGTCCATCGGTGACCCGCTGAGGGTCCAATAGTTTACTTATCAACTAATTGTACCTACAGTTCAGTTTAGATAGTAAAATAACGAAAGGAAAGAAGTTTATACTTCCCAAACTGAACTGTAGTTTGCGTAGTTCTTAGCTTGATATCGTTTTACAAACATTAAAGTTTGTAAAACTCTAATGTTTGTAAAACTATATCAATTACCAGGTCTCACCACGAGGAGGTGACTACGCACGAGACCCGCCCCAGTCCCTATTCCCAACCGCCCTCCATTACATACAAGCAACTCGACATAACTTAATCAATCATTCAGTTAATGAATACCGAGTTTTTATTCTACTTGACCCGGAGTTACGTACAAAAGAGACAGATTGCAACGGTTAAGAAAGGAACAAGAGGAAAAGTTGGACTGTGCCGAATAACCATAGTAAAATCGAATAAAACTGGCCTTTTAATAGCAAAAGAAGTAAAAATAACAAAGGCCTTAAGCAATGTACAAAATAGCATACAAGAGAATATTCAAAACCCAGAAAAAATAGAAAACGTACAAGGTCCAGAAGAGCCTGAAATCTGGACAACACCAGAGGAAAACATCAAGACACCACGAATCAGACAGTAAGAAGATGGACAACATGAATAAAATGGATAAGTACGGTGATTACTATGTCCTCTCAACATATAACGAAGTTGTTAACGGACCAGAATCACAAAGTTTGAAGACAGTGTTGGAGAAGAAAATAGAGCATGGAAATGTTCAAGAACAATATGTAAAACATGTATGTTGAATTGTTAGAGAAATTAGAGAACGAACGGATTGAAATTGAAAGCAAATTGAACTGTAGAAAAAGAAAAATAGCAAGAGGCGTTAAATGTAAATAAAGTTGAAAATGAAATGATGGAAATGAAAGTGAAAGAACGAATGGAAAAATGGACAGAGGAGCAACAAGCAGAATGGAAAAACGTGATGGAAATAAAGTTAACGAAGAAAAGTAGACTCAATTGGTAGGTGAACAGATATTTTTACAGGAAAAGTCAAAAGAAATAGAAAGGCAATACTTTTAGGGGAAAAGTTAAAGGATCAGGAAGCAAAAGAAAGAGTACAGAATAGTGTTGCAGAGACTTATAAAAATTCCAGTATGAGATTGAACTATGGAACTCTGTCTCCGAAACAACGATCGCTTTAACAAGAAGTTGATCTGTCGCACAATCATACAATACATACAATCATATAACTCATACAATTCATACAATTCATACAATTCACATAAATCACACAACTCATACAGATCATACTAATGACACATTTGTTTCACTCGAAAGTTACACAATAATTCGCAGCCCTACCAGCGCAATTTGTATCAAAGACACGTTTATTAAACTTTGAGCCAAATTAGGGAAACGAAACTATTGACACGCTTCAATATCGTGCCTTGTAAGAGATATAACGCGAAATGAAAAATGAAAACCGCGATTTGTCAGTGTGCCAAATCGGGGTTCGAGCATTTAGAGAGGCAAGTAGTCTAGCGCTACCCCCAACGGCACAGTGGGGTTCGTCGGAACCACTGGAGCTGAATTACAAAGGACGCTAGACTACAAGAACCGAACTTTGTCTTTTCGGACGAAGCTGCAGTTCCCCGACTTGATACCCTGACATCGCGGTTTGCCAGTTTGTCAAATCGAGGTTCGAGCACTTAGCGGCAAGTAGTCTAGCGCTACCCCCAACGGCACAGTGGGGTTCTGATGAACCACTGGAGCTGTATTACAAAGGACGCTATACTACAAGAACCTACCTCGTCCTTTCGTAGGAGGCTGCAGTTCCCCGACTTGACACACTGACAATGAAAGATGGAAAATCTACTTTAGCGTAGTGACAGAAACAATAGTAACAACGAACGAAAAAAGAGAAGAAAGGAGGTGTCCCTAATTTCGTCTGAAATTAAATAAACGTGTCTTTGTACAGAATGCGCTTACAGTGAATTTACATAAACTAAACGCACGCAACTTAGAACTAAGACGCACGCATCCCACGATGTCCCTGCGAGATCCCTCGTCGTCCATCGGTGGCCCGCTGGGGGCCCAATAGTTCACTTATGAACTAATTGTTCCTACAGTTCAGTTTAAATCGTGAAACAAAGAATGAACAGAAATTTTCACGATTTAAATTGAACTGTAGGTTGCGTAGTTCTTAGCTTAATACCGTTTCACAAACATTAATGTTTATCGTTTACCGTTTTACAACTTAGTTTTAAAACGTTTTACAAACTTAAACGTTTGTTAAACGGTATCAATTACCAGGTCTCACCACGAGGAGGTGACTACGCAAGAGACCCGCCCGGGCCCTAATCCCAACCACCCTCCATTAGATTCAAATAACTCTGCATTCTTAAGGAATGCCGAGATTTTATTCTACTTGGCCCGAGGTTATGAACAAAGGAGACAGACGTTCAATAGTTCAATCTCAAAACTTAAGTCTAAATCTTAACTGTAAAGCGCATGTATGAGATTGAACTATGGAACTCTGTCTACCGAACAACGATCGCGTTAACAATCATACACTCATACATTTCATACATTACGTACGATCATGCGTTACATACATTGCATACAGTCACACATTACATACATTACATACAATCATACATTACATCTAATACATACAATCGTAAATTACGTACATCACGTACAATCATACATTACATACATTACATTCGATCATACGTTACATACATTGCATACAATCATACATTACATACAATCTTGCATTACATACGAATGCAAGTCATACGATATGTCGCAAACACTCGCAGCCTTTCATACTAACAACACACTCGTCTAACATGAAAGTTACACAACAATTGTACAATAATTCGCAGCCCTAACAACGCATTCTGTACCAAAGGCAAGTTTATCGAACTTTGAACGAAATCAGGAGAATGAAACTATTAACACGCTTCAGTATCGTGTTTTTCAAGGGATGTAACGCGAAATGAAATCGCGATTTGCCAGTGTGCCATCAGGGTTCGAGCACTTACAGGCAAGTAGTCTAGTGTTATCCCCAACGACACAGTGGGGTTCCGAAGAACCACTGGAGTCGGATTACAAAGGACTAGACTACATGAACCTCGCCTCGTCCATTCGGACGAGGCAGCAGTTCCCCGATTTGACACACTGACAACGAAAGGTGGAAACTCTGCTCTAGTGCAATGATAGTAACAAATGTAACTCTACTCTAGTGCAATGACAGTAGCAAATGTATCTCTACTTTAGTGCAATGACAATAACAATAGTAAGAACGATCGAAAAAAGAGAAGAGAGGAGGTGTCCCTAATTTCGTCTCAAGTTAAATAAACGTGTCTTCGTACAGAATGCGTTCACAGTGAATTTACAAATAATAACTATCTTATAATTAACTAAAACTAAACGCACGCAACTTAAAGCTAAGACGCACGCATCCCACGATGTCCCTGTGAGATCCCTCGTCGTCCCAGATATTAACTGTCTTATAATTAACTAAAACTAAACGCACGCAACTTAAAACTAAACGCACGCAACTTAAATCTAAGACGCACGCATCCCACGATGTCCCTGCGATATCCCTCGTCGTCCATCGGTGGGGGTCCAATAGTTTACTTATCAACTAATTGTACCTACAGTTCAGTTTAGATCGTGAACTAAGGAATGAATAGAAATTTTCACGATCTAAACTGAACTGTAGTTTGCGTAGTTCTCAGCTTGACATCGTTTCACCAACATTAAAGTTTATCGTTTACCGTTTTACAACATAGCTTGATAACGTTTTACAAACTTCAATGTTTGTGAAACGATATCAATTACCAAGACCCACCACGTGGAGGTGACTACGCGCGGGTCTCATTATAATGTATTTTAAATCAGTACTATTTCATGTATTTCTCACACAAGTCTCAACTTGTATTGAATTTAAGTAATTTTTTAGAAAGTGGAATGGTAATCGTAAAATAAGGCATAATTGTTTGATCGATCTAATGATTAATTTAAGATATTGAAGAAATATTCTTGTTTGACTAGTTAATAGTAAATTATTGACATTAATCTAATCTTTCGGTCGTTAATGATGCGATACAGATAATAAAAATTTCTTAGAAATGTATCAGTGACTTGATTACTACAAATTTATTAAAAATTTTAAATATGACTTCGAAATGTCATAGAAGAGAATTTATAGTTTAATTGTTACAAATAAATTATTAGAAATACTAGATAATGTTTAAACAATTAGAATATTCAGAAATATTATTTAAAACTCACTCCTAAATTTTGGTCGATGTGCACACGACGAAAGTTCAATTGGTAATGAGGCTCCATACCGCTGAATGTCAATCATATGTTTTGGTCGTCAATAATCCAGAACAGTTGAAAATTTTTTTTCAAACTCCTAAAATTTGATCGATGTGTACACGACGGAAGTTTAATTGGTAACGAGTCTCCGCTCAAGGTTAATATATATTTCGGTCGTCAGTAATCCAGAACAATTGATAATTTTTTTTAGTATTTTGAAAAACAATTTTTCTATTATGCTAATCAATATTTTAGTAGTGTTTACATTTCTGTCGCAAGGTTACAGTTTCCTGAATATGTAACAATCTTAAATATAATAATTTATTAATTTTTTATCGGCTAAAACTAAATTTACATTTCTCTGATATTAATTTTTAAGATATAACCGCATTGATGTATATGAAATAGAAATTTATGTAGAGAAAAATTATGTAGTGAAAAATCGAGTTAAGCAGTGATCGTCGCTTTCGAATAACACATAAGCACATAAAAATCGTATAAAAATTTTCGCTGGTTTATTGTTTCAGCGAGAAATATATTGTGTAACTATCTTTTCCGTTATTGTAAATAAAATAATTTAATTATTTCAAATAAATTATTGAAACTATGAAATAATGCTTGGGAATTCAATCACTGATTCAATTGTTACAAGTAAATAGTTAAAATTGTTGATATACAAAAATATCATCGAAATGCATTATTTTACAGTTTGAATAATTCATTTGAAACAAATTATTTTCTTTCTGCAATAGTTCTAATAATTTTCACAACTTTTATATTACGATTAAACAATTAAGTTAATTACTTCATTCAATAAGTCAGAGTCATTTCTCTTAAGTACATTGTTCAAGATTCTTATAAATTATTAATTAAAAATTTTAAATAACACTTAGAAACATTACAGAGGAGAATTTATTGTTTAATTGTTGCAGATAAATTATTAGAAACCTTAGATAATGTTTAAACAATTAGAATATTCAGAAATATTATTTAAAACTCACTCCTAGATTTTGGTCGATGTGCACACGATGGAAGTTTAATTGATAATGATCCTCCGTATCATTCAAGGTTAATGTATATTTCGGTCGTCAGTGAGCCAGAGCAGTTGATAATTTTTTTCAAACTTGTAAAATTCAATTTGTTTTTTTTAGAATTTCGAAACAATTTTTCTATTATACTATGGTTCAATGGTTTTTAGATTTCTATCGCAAGGTTATACTTTCTTAAATGTTATAATGTCAAATGTAATAATTTATTAATTTTTGTATCTATAACTGGCTAAAACTGAATTCACACTTTCATGATATTAATTTTTATGTTATAACTGCTTTGATGTATATCAAATAGAAATTTATGTAGAGAAAAGTTATGTAGTCAGAAATCAAGTTAAGCAGTGATCGTCGAGTTAAGAGTAATCGCGCAACATAAAAATTTTCATTCGTTTATTGTTTCAAATTGCAAGGAATATATGTATTATGTAACTTTTCCGTAATTTAATTATTATAAATGAATTGTTCAAACTATGAAATAATACTTGGAAGCTCAATCACTGATTGAATTGCTATAAATAAATAATTAAATTCATTAAATAATATACAAAAATATCGAAATGCATTATTTTACAATTTGAATAATTCATTTGAATTTTCAATAATTAAATTATTTTATTTCTACAATATTTCTAGACACTATTTTATAATTTTCACAATTTTTATATTACGATTAAACAATTAAATTAATTATTTCATTCAATAAGTCAACGTCGTTTCTCTTGTACATTGTTCAAGATTCTTATAAATTATTTGTTAAATATTTTCAGAAAATATTACAGAAGAGAATTTATTGTTTAATTGTTGCAAGTAAATTATTGGAAATATTATTTAATGTTTAAACAATTAGAATACTCAGAAATATTATTTAAAAATTCACTTCGAATGTTTAGTCGATGTATACACGATGAAGGTTCAAGTTGATTTGTTTGTATAATATTTTATTCGAACATTTATTCGAATGAAATTTCATTCGAAATCATTATTCGTAAAATTATTCCTCGAATAAAATCGTTATTCGTTATTTACAAATAAATTTGACAGTATTTTATTCGTTGTTCGTTATTCGTTCGAATAAAATATGCCTAACTGTGGAAGAAGATCTTGAAGATCGTTGTAAAATATTTGCATAGAATATCTCGAAACTCGAAACTACGTATATCGTCATATCTTTCTCTGAGTGTAGTTGAACACATGTTCGTCTAAGTTGTCCAACTTGCTGGACATCGTGTCAGTACATTCAAAGGAACAGTTGGCCTAATTTTTCACGACGGATAATCGCGGAACGAGGCACAGAGAATAGAAGAATGACACGGCTGCTTCTGTGTCTTGTCATTTATCATTCTCTAGAATACAGTTGGAATAATAACGACGTCCAGAAACAGACAAGTGAAAGAGAAAGGTTGAAAAATTGCGGCACGTCCACGTAACTGATCGCGATGGTACGATTCGTGCGTGTACAGATGTGAAACGCGACAATAAAGAAGGAAACACGATGTTCAAACTCGCATTTGACATTTTTGTTTGTTTGAAAATTTTATTATTGTATTGAAAATTCTACGTGACGTTTTTATGCAGCGTCTAATATATCGAACATGGAGAAACAGCGAGGATAATTTTCCTCCTCCTCATTATTGTTTTAAATAATGGACAAAATTATCTACTTTGTTATATTCAGACTCGATTAATGGAACGTTCAAATATCTAATTCTACGAACTTTTTCTCTCAATCTCTAAAATTCTTTAAAACATTGATCGTGAGTTTTAAAGAGATATTATTTTTGTTTTGATTTATTCGATTTATTTACTTTGAATGACATAACATTTGAATTGGATATTTGGAATGGATCGAAATTTGAATTTGCACTGGAGAAATTGTAATTCTGATTATGTGATTAAATGGTGTTCTATGTAAATGTATATTGTATTATAATATTATATTATACCATATAAATATAATATGTTATAATATTCATTTACATTGTAATATTATAGTCCGCAAATAACCAAATAATCAAATAAATAAATAAAAATCGTAAGCAAAGAATAGCTGAAACACGTGTTTCATAATTAAGTTCCCATGTCGCGTCGGATTTTCCATTTATTCGAGACAACGGCAAATTTCTTCGAGTTAGCGCAACATTCGAACGCATTATCTTGGGTATTCTTCCACGTATTTCGTTAATTAACGAAGCCACTTTACCTCGTAATTGAGTCACTAACGCCCGGACGAGTCTAGACCGAGCACATCGTTTATACTAAACTTAATATCGTAGAACGCGTTATCGTTAATCGAAACGCCTCTCGGCAACGAGTTCTCTCTCTCTCTCTCGCGCGAGACAAGTTCATACCGATTCAAGTTGCAACATTGTCGTGATTGCAAAAAAAGCGCCCCGATCCAACCGATCCTGTCCAAACAACTTTGGCTCGCTCGTGTACAGTGAGAATCAAAAGTGAATAAATTGCCCCGGAGACGCGAAATTCGTTCGAAAAGGTATTTTCCATAGAGGGACCTCCTGTCACGTTTTTAAGATTTCGAGAATGGAGGGATAAAAAGAAATCTTGTGTAACTGAAATTTTTCATTACGAAGAAGTAAAGATCTCTTATCTTTCAAATGAAGAAGAATTATAATTATTCTATCGTCCTATGCTACGATTAATTAAAAATTTCACGCGTTTTGCAAAAATCTCACTCGAAATCCCCCGTGATCGGTGACAATGATAATCCTGCAGCGTGGAACACGTCGAGGCGAGGTTTGTCAAAAGAAGAGGGAAAAAAATAAATAAATAAAATAAAATAAAATTCTAGTGCAGCTTGTAAAGGATTAAGCAAAGGGAACGAACGTTTTCATACGTTACACGACTCCGATACAAATGAAGCAAAGCGTCCAGATACTTACGAGCAACATTGTAAGCTTGTACAAACGATCGTACGCGCGGTTTATACCGCGCGGTCAAAACTTTTGCAAACTGTATCCATATATATATATATATATAGAGAGAGAGAGAGAGAAAGAAAGATGGAAAGAGGGAGAGAGAGAGAGAGAGAGAGTTTGAATCCCTCTCGCGTGTTGCCGGCATTCTCGAGGATATGTCATTGTCGCCAAGCGTTATGAACGCGTGCTATCCCCGGCGTGTAATGCTCGCGACTCCACAGGCGACTTTTATTTCTATCAAGATCGTTATAAATCAGCTTCGCTGCGCGATACGCGCCTAACCGCACGTACACGAGACATTCTCGACGGTATGTCACTGTCACGCAACGTCATGATCCCAATGTGTCCCGGCTAGCACGCGTTACGCATCTCGCGCTCTGCGCTTCGCGGTTTAAACCTGCGGCTCCTGTGCGACCTTCTACCGGAAGTCGCACCGACGACGCTGAATTCTGCAACTGTGCACGCGCATAAGAACGTGTCTCGTTCGAAGCTGTGGAAATAAAGCGTTGAACTAACTGTCTAATTACGTAAGTCAGCGAATAAGTTATTATTAATTTTATTCTAATTTATTTTTTAAAGTAAGGTGTATATATGTGTCTTTGTTAATCGATAGTTAGATAGAATTAGTGTATAGAAATTAATGTATAGTAAGTTCACGAAAAAGGTACTTTATCAATAGTTGACTAGATAATTAAATGAATACTTAATTGGATATAATAATATTGTAATTATGGGAGATCTTAATAGTGTAAAATATT